>JASDQU010261483.1:6556-22166 GCA_032191745.1 Picea mariana
ATTGCAGGGAGGAGATGTACTTAGTAGAGCATGGAGATTCTTCTCCCTTGCAGCAGTATACAAATCTGGGAGATCACCTTCATCGTAGCAGCAGTTGCGTGAGTGATGATGGATGGAGAATGATTGACTCTCAGTTTGTGGAGATACCTACTGTTGTACCCGATGGTTGGTGTGCAGTGATGAGTACAGGCGAGTACATTTGGTTGCAGATATTTATGGTAGCCTTTCCCAATACTTTTATCATTGACAACAGCGTAGGGGGAGCTAGACAGTGGCAGGGGTAGGTTGAGACCACCTGACAGGAGTGTCTTGATTGCATACATCAGGATAGGGGTGGGTCATTAGGGGTAGACAGTTGAGGCCCTAGGCGTGATGGAGAGTATCCTAGGCCATGGGACAAAGGATATCTCAGAGGTTGCTACATATTCAAACTCTCATTGGGATGAGGGTGGAGGGCTTTCGACAGTTATCAGTAGGGCACATCAACAGTTAGTGGGGATTGGAAGTGATGAACTTCCAAATTTGACATGGGATCCAGGAGTCCATGGGGTCAAAAGTTTGTTTCATCTTATGAGGATCCAAGAGTGGAGGGTCCAATATGGATACTTTGAGCAGATAGTCATGATCAGAGTAGAGTAGCATCAACATGATGGTCCCTGTCAGAGACTAGCATGGGACCCTGGGATTACGGGGCTGGGCATTTCATTGATTGATGGAGACGAGCGGACATTTGTCGAGGGAAGTCACTTTGCTTTCCCATTAAGTTTCAGTATTGGGGAGAGCACGTCATTGGCTGGTGATTCGTTGAGGTCTTGTAGTACCTCACTATGGCAGCAACATGTCTAGTTGGTGGGGGTCGTGTTGAGTTTGGTATGGTCTGATAGGATAGACCCATTTTGGGTTGAGGCCATGTGTTATTTGCAGGAAACTCATGGTGTTGATATGTTACAGAACTATACTCCACAAGGCATTGCAGTTCACATTCTGATATGGGACCCAGGGATTGAAGTGCTTGGTAGTTCAACGTTTGATGGAGTTGAGTTTCGAGTAGAGTGGTTGCTCTTCCCCAAAATCCTATGGGGGCTCCTGTTCTACAGGTAAACTGCAGTAGCCCATGCCTCTGCCCACAAGTACAAAGGCAAACCCTGATCATGCAACATAGGTCTCGCTGCACCGGTAATGGCCCGATTATTCCTCTCGGCAACCCCGTTCTGCTGGGGGTTGTAAGGTACGGTCATCTGTCTCCTAATGCCCTGCTGAGCACAGAAGTCTACAAACTGTCTCGAGGAATACTCTCCCCCGTTATTCGACCGTAGGACTTTGATCTTCTTTCCCGATTGGTTCTCCACAAGAGCTCTGAACTCTTGGAACCGTGTGAAGACCACACTCTTGGCCTTCAGGAAATAGATCCAAGTCTTCCTCGAGTAGTCATCAATAAATGTGAGATAATACTCACAACCACTCAAGGACCTCCGAGTGGCCCACACATGTCTGCGTGTACTAAATCCAGTATCCCAGCTGACCTGGTGTCATTGCTGGGGAACGATGCCTTGGCAAACTTGCCAAGCGCACACCCTCTGCAAACATCCTGATGCTCTATGCTGATCTGTGGCACTCTGGTCACAACCTCTCTCAGTCCTCGAAGAGCCCCATGATGTAGGTGGGCCATCCTACGATGCCATAACTCACATAACTGTCTGCTGCTATCGCTGCTCGCAGCCAATGTATGAAGTGGCTGAAAAAGCAATCTGAACAGTTTCCCCTCTCTCGCTCCAATCACCTGTCCTGAGGCACGTGGAGAACCCCGAGGATGAATCAGTACCTCGGTGCCTCTGAATATAACCTCAAGACCTCTATCCTGGAGGGTGGAAACTGATATCGGATTCTTCTTCATGCCAGGGACATAAAGAACGTCCGTGAACGATATAGGAGGCAAGCCATCTCTCCGAAAAGCAACTGTGACAACCCCTGCAACTGTGACTACTTTGTCATCTCCAAGAGAAATCTCCATCCTGACCTCAGTGTCTCTGAGATAAGAAAAATGCTCTCGATATTCAGTCATGTGGCTCGAAGCCCCGCTATCAATATACTAGATTCTGGGTGTCGTCTCAACTGAAGTGCAACATGTGAGGAAAGCACACTCTCTCTGAAATTGTGTCTAAAATTCAATCTCCTCTGCTGTAGCTGCAATACCCCCCTTCTTCTTCCTGTTCGGGCACTGTCCAGCATAGTGCCCAAACTTCTTACAAACAAAGCACTTCACTTTTCTCATATCTCTCCTCTGACCACTGCTGCTCTCTCCTCCTCTACTCCCTTGTGGTGGTGCCCCAAACTTGGGACCTTGCCGACCCCCACGACCGGCCTTCTTCTTGCCCTTTGTCCAAAGAGCAAGATCCTCCTCACCCTGACCAATCTGCTGCTGCTGCCGCTATCCAGAAGCCTCAGCTACTAACCGAATCTCCTCCTGGACGAAGTCATCCCACATTCTCTTCCATGTAGGCATGACCTCCCTGGCAACTATGCCCCGTATAAAAGGACCCCATGGTTTGGTGAAGCTATTCATAGCTTGCCTCACCAAAGAGTTAGGGTTCACAACCTCTCCGACGGCTGCAAGCTCGTCTCTGATCTGAGTGTAACAACCAAGGAATGAAGTTACCGACTCATCCTTGAGCATGCGAATGCCCCTGAGTCGATCATGAAGAACCATCTTCCGGTTCTCATTGGAGCTCTCATACAACTTGCATAGAGATGACCACATCTTGTGTGCATTAGCCTTCCCTGTCAAATGGGGTATGATATGGTCACGAACTGCGTCACAAATGGTCCTCTTCGCCTTGTTGTTCCTTTTCCTGAACTCTGCCACCAAGACGGGAGCGGTGACAGGAATGGGGGGAACAGCTGCCTCGACTATATCCCGTAGCTCGAAGTCCTCTAAGACGAAGACCATCCTCGCCTTCCAAGGAGACCAATTGCTAGTCCTTGCTAGCCTGTCCTCAACTCGCATCTGAGATGCTGACATGTTTGCCAAACTGCACTGCCCAACTGATGCTCACTCTGCCAAGGAAGACACTGTCTCACTCCTGTCAATACAGGTGTGAAAAGAGACAAGTGTAATCTGATCTCACTCCTAACAAGATAGGTGTGAAAAGAGACAAGTGTAATCTGATCTCACTCCTAACAAGATAGGTGTGAAAAGAGGTCAAGTCAATTCAGCCTCACTCCAACTACGTAGGTGTGAAAAGAGATTGAAGACAAGTGTCAAAACTGCCCAACAACCCTTTGAAAAATTCTGCCCTCTAACAACCACTGAATGAGTCAATGGCTGTCCTCAAAAATCTGCCAGAAAGAAGTGTATGAAAGCCACTCAAAATGCTGTCCCAACTGTCCAAAAATTCAGCCACTGAAGCTCTGATACCATGTGAAAATTCCAGGTCCTATCAGCTTGCCTTCTTGGTCTGTCTTTGACCAAAGAAAGGCTCTAAGTTTCCACTGTGAGTTAATTAATTTTCTGCTGTTTTATAACAGCCAACAGTTCAAATGTTTCTTGCTGATTTGTTACGGTTATGCTCTTGATTTTGGGTGCTCTAGCATGTCGTTTTTGTCACCAAAGATTAATACATGCATCTCAAAATAAACATAACACACCTAAACATCGTTTATTGCTGAATATGAACAGATCTAGGAAACTAAATCATGCATTTGTAGACACAGGTATTTTTGGTCAACATGACCCTGGATAAAACCCCCCCGGGGAAAACCAGTTTGAGATATGTGTGTATATATGAGGAAAGCAGAAGGAGGGTTATAGTAAACACGATATATGAAAGAACCTGATACAATAGCAACTCCAACTGAGTTGAAATACAAGCTCTACATCAACAAATGCGCCCCAGAATGGTGCGCCCCTCATGCAAACTGCCAGAACCACTGAATCTGCTCCAACTGCCAACTGTGAGCTCAGATCTGAAAACCCCTCCACAGGAATGAAGCTCCAGTAGATGGCCTCCCTCTGAAACTGACCTCACTGCAATCTGATGGCTAGATATCCTACTGGGAATGAATTAGCCTCCACAACTAATGCGCCCCTCTCAGAAGTAGAATAGCTCTAGTAAATAAACAAGGCAAGTAGCTCCAAGCCTCCAACAATGAAAGCAAGCGATCTCCCTCAAGCATCCTCATGCAATTGACCTCATCTCCATCCTCCAAGAGCTCCTCTCTCAACAAGCAAACGACCAAGTGAAGAATGCGCCCCTCCTTCACCCTTTGCCCCCCTCTTAAACTAGCAAAAGGAAACCTAGATATCAAGGGTTGAGATCAAATCATCTCCCATCTAATCGATGGTTGAGATCTCCCCATGAATATCTAAATCACAAACCCACTTTGGGTTAAGTTTCCTAAGTCAACTTATGTCTCTAATTCACCCCTTTGAGTTAATAATCACTTTTAGGCCAAAAATGACTAAATTTCACTTTAACCACAGACAAAGTGAAATTAGACAAAAGTACAAGGTACAAAGTGTAATGTCCTTTCCTCATGTGCTAAGGAGGTCATAAGCACATGGGGAACACCTCCCAAGGTACAAAACTCAACACTATCAACTCGGACATCGAACCGGAATCGGATCGAATCGGACCAGTTTGATTTCAACGACTCGATTCAATAAAAAATACTTTAAATAATTAAATTTTAATGAAAACAATTATTTTAAAGTTTTCAAACCATGATTCCAAACCAACATAGACAAAATATGCAAAGTTTGCTCATCTATATACCATGTAAGGGTGTATATATTAAAATGGCACTGAGTGCAATACATATCAACAACAAAATACATAATCAATGAGGCTCTAAATGGCCTCTACAGTCCACAAAACATGCAAAAACTACAATCAACTTAAAAGACATATCACGAAAATCAGGGATTGTCAACCCATTCCTGTCCATCGGTTAAAAATGTGAAGTCTAAGTTTGTATGTGATGTACAAATTGTGAAAACAAATTGTTAGAATTAGGGAAGTAAACCAGAAAATTTCTGTCTTTTGTAATTTAGTTAGATAGAACAACAAGGATTTGAAATAAATCAAACTTTAAAACAAAAAAGTAATGCAATAGGAGATCTGTACTGTAGGGTGCTAGATAGTTAAATCTGAACTTAGGAAATCAAATCAGAAGATGAACAACAGTTAGATTTAACCCTTAAATAATTTCTGAGTGAGCACAACACTTCAGATCTGAACTGGAATGAGTTCTGTTCATAAACAGTGAATAGATCTAAACAAAAAAACATTTCTGAGTGAGTGAAGTACTCAGATCTAAACTAGAACAAAATGTAGAAGATAGATCTATATCATGAAGCAATTATAAGACTGTAGAAGACTTTAGATTAGGGTTAGGCTAATGAAAGATAATAATAAAAATAATATAATTAATTAATATAAATATTAATTATATATGTTATATTATTTAATTAATATTTTTTATTTAACCCCTAAAAAAAATACAAAAAACCCAAAATAAACTCAAGCTCAAAAACCAAGGGTGAGGGGGTTTAGGTAGGGTTGCTTGGTGGCAATACTTGTCCATATAATTCTCGAGGTGAACTTTTTAACTTTATCATCACTGCATATGGGATACATCCCTCATGTGGTCATGCCCGCCTTCAAAGAGGGTCACACACCACCAACTACCTGATCAACGACCAAGTTGCCCCATAACATATATGGGGTCTTATCCACCAAGGTACAAGACCAAGGATCAACCCATGCCTTAGACATGGGTACCCTGGAATATGTCCAGGGGTCCTAGACATATCTAGGGACTTAACTGATTGGTCCCAGACCAAGAACCCCAGTCATCTACTGGGGGTGCTCACAAGGGTCTTTACTGCTTGGTCCTAGACCAAGAACCCCAGTCATCTATTGGGGGCCCTTACAAGGGTCTTTTCTGCTTGGTCCTAGACCAAGAACCCCAGTCGTCTACTGGGGGCCCTCACAAGGGTCTTTTGTGCTTGGTCTCAGACCAAGAACCCCAATCTTCTACTGGGGGTCCTCACAAGGGTCTTTTTCCATGGCTCTAACTGCTTGGTCCCAGACCAAGAACCCCAGGTATGTACTGGTGGCCCTAGTCCACAACTAGGGTCTTAAGTCATCCTCCAGGGAGAATGGCTTTTGCAGCTGCATTAAATTCAACACAAATGATGTGTCTGTACAGACAGATGGAGGTGTTTCTAGAACTAAACTTAGCTAACCTTGCCAATTAAGTACCATTAAAACTGTTGGGGAATATTCTGATGTACAGAAGATGTAGTCCAGTGACATCTTTGTCAAGAGAGAACAAAAATTCCATACAATCAAAGAGGATGAGATGTTGATGACCATGGAACCTTCAACTGTATTCTCCGACAAGCAAGAAATACAGTTGGAACCAAATAAGAAGTAATCACAACTAACTGACCAATACCCTGACATATCCATTTATGCTCCAAGGCTGGACATAAAACCGGATATCAAGCAATCTTCAACTTCATTTTGTGGGTCTAGGTTGGTTGATCATGACATGTTTCCAATGAAGGAAGAGACTTGGCTAAGGTCACAGACCAATCTAGATCATTCTACCCTTTTTCTCTCTACTAGTGCAGGAGATGATGAGCCATGCTCATCTTGCTTGACTAAGCATGATTCGAATAACGTGACTTGTTCGATTGGCCGAGCAGGCTTCGACCTGACCGGTTCGACTGGTTTGGTATCGAACCGTCTTCTATCTGATCGGTTCGATACCAAACCGGGCACTAGTCCAGGTTGAAGGTCGGTTCGATTCCCTTACGCATCAACTCGGCCAGTTTTGCTGTCAGATAACATTTCAGACTGGTTTTAAAAACTAGGCTTATGATCACTAACAATCGCCCCAGAGGCCTCACAAAACACCGACAAACAACCTATAGCACCAAGCACTGGATCTTAATCAGGTTGAATAGATGGGAGTGAATCATTTGCAAAATGATTGTTTACCATCTTTGAATTATCCAATAGAGACACACCCGTCAAATGAACCTATAAACAAGCAGATTCTAACAAATAAAAAAGAGCATCTGCTGTCAACACATAAAGATAAGGCGCCAAGGGGCATCCTTGTCTGATAGATTTGAAGAGGTGAAAACGAGGAGACAATGTGTTAATTATTAAAACAAATGTAGAGGCAAAAGAAAACAATGTACTGATCATCCCCACACATCGCTAACCAAAGCTCAGACAGGTCAACATATTAGTGATGAATGTCCAATCAATTTGATCATAGGTTTTGTTAAAGTAAATCTTCAAAAAGAGATCTCGCTGTCCAGTCTTCCTGGCCACTCCATAGCCTCCCAAGATGATCTCACAGTATCTAGAATAAAATGCCACTAAACAAATTCTATTTTCTCCTTGCGCACAATCTTCTTGGCTAAGTCTCTCACCTGCAGTGCCACAACCTTGGCCATAATTTTATAGGTGACACTCAATAAGGATATAGGACGCCACCTGCTTATATAGTCTCTAGTAGCATTCTTTGGAATAAGTTGAATCAAACCTTGATTAAGAGACTTCATCAAACATCCCATGGAAAAGGCCTTAGAAACTGGACAATAGAAATCATGCCCTATAGTATCTCACATGGCCTTGAAATTCACAATGCAAACCATCAAACCATAGGGATTTCCCATTCTTTATCAAGCATAGAGTTAGAAATGGCTCGTAAAGTCCCTGTCCAACCTATCCTAGTCTATAATAGAGACTTTGTGAAGGATCACCCTATAGCAAGCATCCCTAGCAACCACAACTAAATCCAACAAAGGATAAGGAGAGAAAATATTCTGAAAATGTTCACCAAAGATACCTTGAATCTTAGTTGGATCCTCCTCAAGTGAACCGTCAACTCTGTGAAGATCATGGTTTTTCAACTCAGACTCAGACTTCGACTTAGATTCTATATACCATGTAAGGGTGAATATATCGAAATGACACTGAGTGTAATACATATCAGCAACAAAACACATAATTAACGAGGCTCTAAATGGCCTCTAGAGTCTAGAAAACTTGCTACTAGCTACTTGTCTACTACATAATACATAGTACATATCATTGATCAACATGATCAATCATCAAACTCATCACCACTACTAGAAATGGGTACATTTTTGCTAAGACCATGACAGAGGAGTCCAACAATCAATACCACCAACATCGAGGTACATAAAGAACTTGGTGCTTTTGATTAAATGCCAATCCCGTACCCTCATACATGATAGAATCCAATGCAATTGTTGCAATCCTATCAATCCTGAAATCCTGAAACTGTTAAGTCTACTAAATTTTGAATGGGATATGCAATTTTATTTTTTCCATATGAAGTCCAATGAGGTTGGAACCACTCTCAAACATCTTGAAACATTAATGGTAATGTTAAAAATTTAAGTAAAAGGACAAAAATGAACTTTTTCTCCTTTTACTTTAAGAATTTGACATTACCATTAATTGCCAGCGTTTTTAGTCAAACCCTTTTAAAAAAAAATTTGAATTTTGCATGTTGGAGGGGTCTAGTAACTACTCGGCCGAGTAGATACAGACTCAGCCGAGTAGGGCCGGTTTGGTACCGAACCGATTCCATTGTCGAGTCATATCAGTCAACCATCAACTCAACCAAGTTGATCGAGTCGATTTGACTTGGACAAATTCTAAAAACAGAGGTGAAGACTAAGCACTCTATTGGTTACTACTTTCTTCCTCAAAAGATCAAGAACTTAGATCCCTCATCCCCCTCTTGAATCCACTACAAACGAGCACGCACTCATGCTCCATTTCCTATGTACTTCTCCTCTCTATGCAACACCATCTCCAACCAATATGCATCCTCTTAAAGAACAAAGTTATGTAAAATCCTTGCCCAAGAAGGCACGAACCTCCTCCAACTTCTGTTTGGCCACTTGAAGCTTTCGTCTATGCTTGTGTGCAATCATGTGCCCCCAACCTCTCTTGAACTGAGAGTTCTTCTAATAGCAACATCCCATCACAACAATCAACTTGTCTCCCCAATGGGTTGAGGGACAAGTCCACTCTCAATGAACAAGGGCACGAAAATCAGGGGACTCCAAGTGACCAACATTCAACTTAAGCAAAAATTATGGCATTGAGTCCACCACATTCCCCACTGAAATGAAGGTTTGGATGGGTAAATGATCCTACCCAGTAGTCATAATCAATACAACAACAAGCCTCCTAGACTAAGAAAAAGAGATGTCATTGCGAGGACCATGCACCTTGTCCAACCGCGCTTGAACCTTGTTCATGCCCTTCTTGAAATTGGACCAAGTAAACCAACCCCCATAATCAAGCCCCCTTTTCCCCTAGCTAGGATAAAAAACTGAAGAGTAGTTGTACATTTCACCCAAGCATGCTGTTCAAATCCGCTAACAATTGCTCCCCCACCACCGCCCCGATCACTCTCCCACTCTACCATATTGAAGTCTCCACCAACAATACACTTTGCATCTGGAAAGGAAGAGGCCATCCACTTCCAAAGATTCAAACTGGTTGAACTGATATTAGGGGCATACATTGAGCAAAATCCCAACAATTTCTCCCGAATCAATAGAGTGATTCATACACACCTGTTGTTAGGATCACAACCACAAGTTGTAACAAAACTCTATAAATATGGGGAAATGGCCAGAACCACCCCCTCTCCCCGAGAATGATTCGTAGTCTAGAAGGGACCATTCTAGGAATAACTCATGCTGATTTGAAGCTCAAATCCAACAAACTTGACCTGCTGCAAAAAGACTATATTCAGCGTAACTTTTTGAATCATTTCACAAACAATCTGCTTATGACCTTGGCTCCTCATCCCTCTTACATTCCAAGAAAGAATGGAGAGCTTCATTCTAAGAAGAGGGGGTTTCCTAGAGCATTGAATATGTTGCTCAATGTTATATTCCCCAAAAAAGAAGTGCCCTTGTTTGGAGAAAGGGAAACAACTTCCTTGAAGGATTTTACCAACGGAGTGGGACTCACTGCTTTACTAGGCTTGTCCAAACAAGCAAGAGATGAAGTTCCTTTTGGCTTGTTGGACTTTAACCTCCAACCATCTTCAACATCCATACACTACGATTGATCACTACCCCCTATTGAAATAGTCAGGATAGTGCTTTGACTCTAGGAACTATCCATAGATCCTCCTGGAACTGGCTCTGGAGTTAGCTGTAAGATAGGGCCTCCTATACTCCTAGCAGACTCTTGAACCACACCCTCACCATAACCACCATTGCAGCTCTAAGACCAAAGAATCAAATGCCCACTATCCTTGGCCTGTGGGCACTCCTCCTTGGCTACTTTGCCAGAACCAATTGATGAATTGATCTTATTAGCAGGAAAAATTGAAGTTGTAACATCTATATTCTGGGAAGTATTTTGAGGGGGTTTTCAATGAGGGAATCTTTGATGAGGTAGTCTTGCACTTGACATGCAAAGCATGCATTGGAAAAACTTGGATCGAACCTTTTGTTGTCGGACCCTGTTCACTGTCATGACAAATATAAATGGAGGTAGCTTCTTTCTTAGATCANAATTGAAGTTGTAACATCTATATTCTGGGAAGTATTTTGAGGGGGTTTTCAATGAGGGAATCTTTGATGAGGTAGTCTTGCACTTGACATGCAAAGCATGCATTGGAAAAACTTGGATCGAACCTTTTGTTGTCGGACCCTGTTCACTGTCATGAAAAATATAAATGGAGGTAGCTTCTTTCTTAGATCAACTTCTACACAAACCCTCGAGCTAGCTTGAAATGAATTGCGTTGTCCATCTAGAATCAACACCTTGGCAAGTAGATCCACAAAAATCCGCAAATTAGTTGGAAGAGAGGGGAACTCCACTCACAACAGGTAGTGTGCTTGCCCTCGGTCCTCTGGATTAAAATCTTCCCTCCATGATTGAACATAAGCGAAAGATCTTGTAATATTCCAAGTCGCGTACTGCAAAACTTGCCTCACCGTAGCTTCAATATTGAACAAAACACAAACATATTTGAATCCCAACCCCTAGTAGGAATTCAAAGAAATCCCTTTTTCCTCCTAGTTCAACATGCACCATTTATTAAATGCAGTTTCATTCGGCATATGACGCAAGAAGTAAAGAATCACTCCACAATGCTCAAGGTTTTGTTTCCCTTTGAATGCTCCTTGTTACTAGCCAAAAAAAATTAAAATCCTCTTTACCCAAAGACTTCAGGCTACCCTGGGGCTAGGAACCACAACCATCATCTATTGTTGCCTCCTAAGACGAAACACCCTTTTTAGAAGACACAACAGTATTCTCGGTCATTAAAACCCCATTAATTTGAACTTTCTTTGCACTAGCCTCTATGTACTCCACCCCACCCACATTTTCTACGCCAAACAACGCTTCCTTTCAAACTATTTCTAGTTCCTTCAAAGTGCCTTCAACTTGGATGTCTTGAGTTGCCTCAACCATCTAGGTCTCAGCGCTTGAAAACAAAAAAACAATAACCAAATTGTTTTGTGCAACTGGTGAATTTGACAATTTGCTTGAAGACGACGGAGGTCATTCTTCTTGCGAGTTAACCTTTGGGTTTGCAACCCAGTCAAACTTTACAGTTAATGAAGATACTATATTCCGACTAGAACAAATAAAATCTCCATAATTCAAAGGCAAATACTTTAGTGGAGAACGTTCCTGAGAGTAAGTCCTCCTAGCATATACACAACCCTCTTCCTTAATGGCTTGAATTGGTGATCTCCTTCTAGCTGCAAAAGAAATTGATCCATACTTCAATGAATTAGAATGGTCATGGCCAACAACCATGCCCACAAGTGACTGTACCACTGTATGGTTGTGGGTCCCCTATCCTTGTCGATGTGCATCTCCTCTCTTGTACGGCGTTGTATGACCGCAAGATCTTGTGCCCTCTTGCAGCACACCCACTCATGCGTGGTTCTCTAATTTTCTTTCGTTCTTGTTCATGACCTAATAACTTTGGAGACGACAATCTTGTAGATGCTACAATAATAGTAGAAAGTTTACTCCAACAGATGAGAGAGAGAAACCATACAAATCCATTAATTTCATATTCTCAATAAATATTTTATGTGAGTACATAGAGGAAGTCGGTGTTTGTAATTCATCTAATAGATGATAATTAAATTAAGTTAATATAAAGTCATAACAATTTTCTTTATTTGAAAGTACTTTCTCACCTAAAACTCCTTGAATTCATAATATGTGCATTAAATATATACTCTATTACCCTCTCTTAATGGCCATATTGCCCCATTGCTTGTTGAAAACCATTACCAACTTATTTGGGCCAAGCAAGTTGTAGAAACTGTTTGTAGCTCGTCTCTAAGTAGCACAACCAATCAACAACATAATAAGGTTCACCATTTCCCATTCTATTGTCTTCTGTATGCATAGCTACCTCTTTTTAATTCTTCCATGACAGAAGAGATTATGCTGGTTGCAAAACTTCTTGTTAGAATTAGGGAAATAAAGCAGAGTAATTTTTGTCTTTCAATTTTCAGTAGGATAAAGACAACTAAATCAAGCTTAGAATTGTAAACCGAAATAATTCAGAGCTGTTGCACTTAGGAAATCAAATTATATTTAAAACAAATTCTGAGTGTTCATAACTCTCAGATCTGAACTGTCATTTTGATTCTGATCATAAGCAATGATTAGATCTAAACAAATAGATTTATAGGATTTCTAAATTAGACAACAGTAGTTCTGAGTAAGTTTAGATCTAATCAATTTGATCTAGTCAATAATAATTTCCAGAAGGATCAACAACAGAATAGATCTAAACAAAACAAATCTGATCTATAGATCTGATGTAAATCTAACTAAAGAACAGATCTAAACAGTAGATCTGATATAGGATCAGATCTATCAAGAATAAACAGATCTAACAATGATGAACATCAGAAATAAGGAACAACATACTGATTTAACCAAATTTAACCTTGAACAAGTAACTTACCTTTAAGCCTTACCTCTGATCACTGTAGGAAGTCATGTCACACACAAGGGATGGAGGCCACTTGTAATTATGCTTAGAGAAAATTCAGGATCATAGATCTACCATATAGGTTAGATCTCTTGCCAAGAGATGAATAGATTTTCTTGCCACCAAGGAGAAAGGGCCACATAAACAGCACACCAAAAATCTGCGATTAAACCCTCTCACACACAGAAACTTCCAGGGACCCAAACCCTCATACACACAGGAAATTTCAGGGATCCAAACCCTCACACAAAAGAGGGGTTACAGGCTGCGGCTCACTGAACAGTGGTCAGATCAGTGCTGAGGAAGTCACAGCTTAATGAGAGGGGGGTCAGATCTGAATTGGAAGAGTCACGGCTCAAGGAGAAGGGGCTGGATCCAAGCTAAAGAGGTCACGGCTCAAACAGGTCTGCATTAGAAGGGAGACGGCAGCTTCAAACCTCAGCTTAGCAACCCTTAATACAAACCTGGCATCAGCAAGGGATGGTCTTCGGTCTTCACCACACCAAGAACACATGGACCTGTCAAAAACAAGGCTGAACTGTTGAAGGAGGGCCGCAGCTTCAAAGAGGAGATCTGCTCACTTTGAATGATAATGAGAGTGTATAATGAAGGGTAGAGGGTAGGCCTTTATTTATAGTTTAGGCTAGGGCAAAATAAGGGTAATAGTAATTAAAATAATAATTAAAAATAACATGTTTTAATTAATATAAATATTAATTTAAACATGTTATAATTAAAACATTTAATTAATATTTTAATTTGTTGAAATAATGTAACTGCGAAGAGTATTCTTATTCTTATTGTTATTTTATTCATTGGATTAATCCCCATTGTGGATTAATCATGTCAGTAATTGTATTAGGACCAAATTCCCTTTTGCGGATTGGTCATCGGACAATTGTAATAGGGAGAATAAGAAGTCGGCCCCAGCAGTTATTATTGAGACCCAGAATTAAATTAAAGGTGGGTTTACCCACCCAGAGTGAGAGGTCGGCCCCACTAGTGAAGCCTCTTCACACGTGCCAGTCTTGTATATATAGAGAGGCTAGCGCCTCACTTCTACACACAACTCACTTGCTCATTTTCTTAAGAGGCAAGCTGCAATTACCAGTTGGAGAGAGGAGAAGAAGAGTGGCGCATCTTTTGGGGAGGACTATCTGTATTGGTTTGAGTTATCTCATGAACATTGTATTGGCAATTTATGATAAGGAAGTTTTTGCTGGGTTTTCTTCCCCTAGAGGGTTTCCCAGGATAAATGCTGCGTCTCTTGTGAATGTGTATTTCTCAGTGATCTTGTTCTTATGTTTCTCTTATCTATTGAAATGCAAAGAACTATAATAATGGCATAAACATTAATATGTTATCAGAGCCAACCTGAAGGAAGCATATATCGCAAGAGGAAAAACGTCACTGTTACCGTACCCAAAAATTAGGGTTTTTTCAAAGGTGAATCTTTTCAGCCCTAAAACCACCTAGAAAGCTGCGCCCTCCCCCAAGGATCATTTTGGCACTTAGAGCGCACCTTTTCAGTGGCTGGATCTCCCGGAAAGTGAAACCCTAGTTTCACAAAAGTACTAGAAGTACCAGAAAACTAGTACCAGAAGTACCAGAAAATCAGTACCAGAAGTACCAGAAGTACTAGAGTACCAGAAGTACTAGAAGCACCAGTCCAAAAATCCGTAGATCAGATTTGAAGGGGTAAAAATTGGATTTTCTCAGATCCAAGTGTACTAGGCTACTCGCCTCAGCCAAGCGCACCTCCTGGTAAGGTCAAAATTTGATTTAAAGCATTTTTATTTTTGGTAATTTTTCGTAGCCTCAAGTACAAGATGTCTGCAAGCACAAAGCTTGTTGAGAAACTAGAAGGCATAGATAACTTCCGTGCCTGGAAGTATAGGATCGGTCTGATCCTTGCAGAGAATGACCTAGCAAAATTTATCAAAGAAGAAGTGGAGGAACCCGAAGATGCCGTAGAGAAAGCAAAGCATCAGAAGGACTCAATCAGGGCTCAAAGAATCATTGCAGATTCAATCAAAGACCACCTGATCCCGTATGTATCGTCAAAGAAAACTCCAAAGGAGATGTTTGACTCTCTAAGCAAACTATATGAAGGAAAGAACATCAACCGAAAGATGAATCTAAGATCTCAATTGAAGAATACCAAGATGCAGAAAGGAGAAATAATTCAAGAATATTTCTCCTGAGTCTCAGAAATTAAAGAACAGTTAAAAGCGATTGGAGATACCATCGACGAAGACAAATTCGTAATAACGGCCCTAAATGGTCTCACAAGACCTTGGGATGCTTTCATCTAGTCGGTATGTGCCAGAAAGGAGAAACTATAGTTTGAGAGCCTATGGGAAGATTGCATCCAAGAAGAGACAAGGGATGATGATCAAGCCCTAGCTACTCATACAAAAGGAGGAAGAAAGAAACCCTACTTCAAAAGGGAAACTCATAGAGAGCCTCAACCATCAAACAAATTCAACAACCAAGAATCTCATCCAAGAAATTTTCAGAAGAAAGGACAACGCAAGGGACGAGATCTCTCATCTAT
>JASDQU010261484.1:4606-20215 GCA_032191745.1 Picea mariana
TGACATTGTGAGGGAAAGATAGCACACTAGCTTTCTCTCTTGCACAAACACAAGCGCATCTTGAACAACATCATTCCTCCATGGGGTAAAACTAGTGCATGCTAGCATTCCATCTTACAGAAGCACAAGTGCATCTTGACCAACATCATTCCACCGTGGGGAAAAGCTAATGCATGCTAGCTTTCCCTCTTGCACAAATGCAAGCACATCTTGAACAACATCAATCTAGCATGGAGGAAATCTTGCACATGCTAGCTATCCTTCCCTCTTGCATAAGCATAAGTGCATCTCAAAAAAAAACGTTCCACTATCGAGGAAAGCTAGCGCATGCTAGCTTTCCCTCATGCACAAGCACAAGTGCATCTCAAACAACATCATCCCATTGTAAGGGAAAGATAGCGTGTTATCTTTCCCTCTTGCACAAGAACAAACACATCTCGAGCAACATGATTCCACCGTGGGGGAAAGCTAACAGATGTTAGCTTTTCCTCTTGCACAAGCACAAGTGCATCTCAAATAACATCATTCCATCATGGGGGAAAGCTAGTGTGTGTTGGCTTTCCCTCTTACACAAGCGCAAGCGCATCTTGAACAACATCACTTTCCCTCTTGCACAAGCACATGTGTATCTCGAACAACATCATCCCACCATGACAGAAAGCTAGTGTGTGCTAGCATTCCCTCTTGCACAAGTAGGAGCACATCTTGAACATCATCCCATAGTGGAGGTAAACTAGTGCGTGCTAGTTTCCTCTCTTAACAACATCATCTCATCATGGGGGAAAGCTAGGGCATTCTATCTTACCCTCTTTCACAAGCAGGGGCGCATCTCGAACAATATCATCCCACCAAGAGGGAAAGCTAACACGCTCTAGCTTTCCATCTTGCACAAGAAGGAGCGCATCACGAACAACATCATCCCACCCGTGGGGAAACCTAGCACGTTCTAGCTTTCCCTCTTGCACAAGAAAGACCACATCTTAACTACACAACAAATATCTTATGAAAAATATGAAACAGAGAACAAAATATCTTATGAGGAATCTTAAACAAAGACTAAAAATCTTACGGATAATCTTATACACAAGTGCATCTAATCCAAACACCAAAGATCATAAATCCTACATAGATAAAGAGGGAGAAGAATCATTGTATTTGAAATGAGGAGGATTTCATAACAGAACACGTGGATTTTGCACCAAAAGAAAACTCACATCTACCTCTACGGTCAACTGCAGTACTCACACTCTACCTCCACCTCTATCATTACACTCTGCTACAATGCCCCCACATCTCTCACACACAAAGGATATTTTAACATTGTCACTTGTACTCCTCCATCGTATTTTACCTGCATTGCATTGCATTAAATAAATAAAATAATTGAAAAATAATATAATATGCCTCTAATTTTAAAAAATATGCATGGAACCAAACATATGTCCTCCTTAACTTGCACCTTCACTCATTTTGTGCTCTACCTCCACCTCTATCACTACATTGCTACAATGCCCCCACATCTCTCACACACAAGGATATTTCAGCATTGTCACCTGTGTTCCTTCATCTTATTTTACCTGCACTGCATTGCATTGAATAAATAAATAAATGACAAATAATATAATATGCCTTTAATTTAAAAAATATGCATGGAACCATACATATGTCCTCCTTAACTTGCACCTTCACCCATTGCATTGTGAAATCTGCATCATCACTAAACCCACAATCTAAGTTGTTAGAACCCACCTTAATTTCTACACCCACTAAAACCAATAAAAAGCTAAGTAGAAAATATTAAATAAAGACAATAAAATCTTATGAGAAATCTTTAAAAGACACCAAAAATCTTATTAGAAATATTAAACGAACATTGAAATATATTATGAGAAATCATAAACTTATGAGTAATCTTATTGAAAATAAGGAGGAAGGAGAACCATAATCTGAAACAAAGATAAATTCATAACACAACCAAAAGACAACTCATTGTACACCTCTGCCTCAACATTTCCTACATTGCCCTCATCTCTCTCACACACAATTATTTTAGTAGTTTCAATAGTGCTACTCCACCTTTTCTTCTCAATTTTGCTTTAAGTGCATTGCAATGCACTCAGTATATAAATAAATCGAAAATAATATAAGATAGATTGAATTTAAACAAACACGCATGGAACCATGCATACCTCATCATCCTCCTAAACTAAGTGCAACTATGGAATCTGCACCAGCCCACCAGTCCTAGGACTTGCCTTCATTTCCCCACCTACTAAACACAACAAAAACCAAATAAAAAAATATTAAATAAAAACCATAAAATGTTATGAGAAATATTAAACTAAAACTAAAAGATATTATGAGAAACCAGAAATCTGACAAGCAATCTTATGCATAAGTAAGTGCATCTTATTTAGAGACCAAAAATAATACACTTTAACTAGGTAAAAAGGGAGGAAAACCATTGTATTTAAAACAAGGAGAATTTTCATAAAAAAATATGCATGGGTCTTACACTGGAAGGTAACTCACCAACTGCCTTTGCTTCTACTATAGTGACCCACGTCAATAATTTCATCAATGTTCTGCTAACTGTTAAATTTAGAGTTGCTATTAAGTTCTTTTCTATTTACTAGACAATAATAGCATAAGCAGGATCACTGAGAGAAACACAACCACAAGATACACAACATTTATCCTAGGAAACCCTCATGGGGGAGAATACCCAGTAAAAACTTCCTTAATATAGATTGTCAATACAATGCCAAGATAAAATATCAAACACTAGAGAATATCCAAGACTGAGCAATGTGCCTCTCTCTCCTTCTTCCAACTGCAGCTATCTCCAAACTTGTGCACTAGATGAGTGACTTGAGTGAGTGAGTTATTGACGTGCCTTCCACTCTTATTTATACTTGCTGGCAAGCGCTAGGGTTGTGTCTCTTCATTAAGCAGGGCCGACTTCTCCAGCTAATGGCTAAAAAACTTTAATTAGCCCTAGGGGCCGACTTCTCAATTAGCATGATATAATTAGGGTTTAACCAATCCACAAAAGGGGATTTGGTCATACATAAGTCCCAGCATGATCAATCCACAAAAGGGGATTGATATATAAGCAAATGACTCAATAATAAATAGAATATTCTTCGTAGTTACAATATTTCAACACTCCCCCTTAACAAGAAGGGTATTCTACAATACAACATCATCAAGAGAGAGAGAGGGCAGCAACATCATCATTGTCTTGAACATTGACTGACATATCTATAAATCATTGGAAGTTTTTCTCATCATCGACAACAACATCATTCATAGCATGGAGCTGGAGCATTATCATCATCTACATCAACATCGATTAGTACAATACTAATATAACATCATCAATCAGTACAAGATTGATACAACATCATCATCAACAGCACAAGGTCGATACAACATCAATAACAGCAGCATCATCAGGACAAGGCCGAGATCACAACAACATCAACACGAGGCTGAGATCACAACATCATCAGCACGAGGCTGATATTACATCATCATCATCGTATAGCAACAGAATAAGGCAGGTGCAACAACATTTTGTGGTACTCTGACAGATCCTAAGGATCTGCCTAGGAATCATAAGATTCCCTGGGATATAAAATCCTAACGGAGCTACCACGTGGTACTCTGACAAACCGTCCTTACCGGACCTTTCAGATCTACCCAGGAATCAAAGGGTTCCCTAGGATATAAAATCCTAATGGAGCTACCATTGTTGACCACAACTGGCATATACATGCACAAGTACTCTGACAGACCGTCCTTACCGGACCTTCGAGATCTTCCTAGGRATGATCAATCCCCTAGGATATAAAATCCTAACGGAGCTACCCGTTGTTGGTCAGGATATTATAGTATCATCAACATCATTCCCCCTTTCGAGGGAGGTCCTTTCGGACAACACCAAGCTTGTCTTGAAAGTGATCAAACTTCACACGAGACAGAGGCTTAGTCAACACATCTACAACTTGTTCATTTGTGCCAACATATTGGAGCTTTATAGCTCCCCTCTGCACCATATCACGAATGTAATAATACGAGATTTCTATGTGCTTCGACTTATCATGGAACACAGGTTTCTCCGTCATCTTTATGCAACTCTGGTTATCACATAGAATCACGGTTGCTTCCATCTCTAGATCAAATAGACCTGTCAACAACTTCCGAAGCCATATGGCTTCACAACTGGCGAACATGCTGCAATGTATTCCGCTTTTGTCGTGCTGAGGGAAATACTAGATTGCTTCTTGCTCTGCCATGAAGTCATGGTTGACCCCAGACTGAAACAACATCCTGAAGTGCTCTTTCTGTCAAAGACACTTCCAGTCCAATCTAAATCAATATAACTAATCAATCTGAAGTCATGATCTCCAGTATAACTGAGACCAAAGTCCAATGTACCCTTAAGGTATCTCATCACATGTTTTGCAGCAACAAGGTGAACACGTTTGGGTTCTACCAGATACTGACTCAAGTTGTTCATAGCAAAACAGATATCGAGCCTGGTATTCATCAAATACATCAACGATCCAATGATCTGTTTGTGCCGCGTAGCATCAGCCAATTCTGACGAAGTATCAACCAGGAGCTTCAACTTTGTTTCCATGGGTGTGTTCATGGCTTTACATTCCAACATATCAAACCTCTTCATTGTTTCAATTGCATAATTCCCTTGGTTAAGGAAGATCTTCTCTAGGCTCTGCCAAACCTCTAGACCTAAGAAATAATGCATTAGGCCTAGGTCTTTCATCTCAAACTCAGCAGCGAGCTTCTTCTTACAATCTATGATGAGATTTTCTTCTCCAGTTAAGAATAAGTAACTGGCTCATCATTCATAACCTTGAAGTAAAGGTTAAAATCAGCTTTACTCTTGGTAAAGCCCAAGCTCGTCAGGAAACAGTCAATTCTTCCATACCAAGCTCTAGGAGCTTACTTCAACCTGTACAGAACCTTCTTCAACCTGTAGACATGAGTCTTTCTATCTTCAACTTTAAACCCTTGAGGTTGTTCTATATACACTTCTTCTTCAATGACATCATTTAAGAAGATTGTTTTCACATCCATCTGGTGTAACTTCCACTTCATCTTGGTTGCAACAACTATGATTGTTCTAATAGAAGTGTATCTGGATACAGGAGCAAACGTCTCTTCATAATCAATGCCTTCCTTTTGAGAAAAGCCACGAGCTACAAACCTTGCTTTATGTTTTTCAATACTTCCATCAGCAACATGTTTTATCTTGTATAACCATTTGGAAGATACCACATCTTTGTCCTTTGGTTTGGGAACTACTTCCCATAAATCATTATTTATAATGGATTGGTATTCTTTTGTCATGGCATCTGCCCATTCTTTCTTCTGAATGGCTTCTTCAAAGCAAGTAGGCTCCTTCTCTATGAGATCACACATCAAAGCTATATAACTAGAGAATGGCTTAGATTTCTTGATTTGTTTCATGGTTCCTTCTGGGGCACCATACTTCTATCCATATTGTATCAGTTCCCTTGCCCAAGCTGGCTTTCTCTTATGAGAGATCCTCATCTGGGGAGGTTCTTAAGATTCTATCATATCATGATCTTCTGGAATCTCATCATCAGGGGAAACTGTAACTTCCCTCATTGGTTTTTCAACTTTGGGAGCTACAGGTTCTTCTTCATATACTTCTTCAAGCGGTCATCTCCTTGACTTCTTGAGTGTTGCATCTTCATCAAAGATTGCATCTCTGCTAATCTCAATATCATGGTAACCTGGTATGTAAATTTTGAAGGCCTTAGAGACCTCACAGTATCCAACAAATATTCCCTTCTTTCCTAAAGGGTCAAGCTTGGTTCTTCTTTCTTTCAAAATGTGTACAAACACTAGACAACCAAATATCTTGAGATGGCTTACTTCTGGCTTCTTTCTAGAGAACATTTCTTCGAGGGTTTTGAATCCAAATGCACTATGGGATAGTCTGTTTTGGACATACAATGATGTTCTTGCTGTTTTAGCCCATAGTCTTCACTGCTTCCATTATAGTTCTATTATTTCTTTCTGCTACACCATTTTGTTGAGGATTGTAGGGAGTGGTGAGCTCCCTCTTAATCCCGGTATCTCTGCAAAAGCTTACAAATTCNCTATCATATCATGATCTTCTGGAATCTCATCATCAGGGGAAACTGTAACTTCCCTCACTGGTTTTTCAACTTTGGGAGCTACAGGTTCTTCATATACTTATTCAAGCGGTCATCTCCTTGACTTCTTGAGTGTTGCATCTTCATCAAAGATTGCATCTCTGCTGATCTCAATATCATGGTAACCTGGTATGTAAATTTTGAAGGCCTTAGAGACCTCACAGTATCCAACAAATATTCCCTTCTTTCCTAAAGGGTCAAGCTTGGTTCTTCTTTCTTTCAAAATGTGTACAAACATTGGACAACCAAATATCTTGAGACGGCTTACTTCTGGCTTCTTTCCAGAGAACATTTCTTCGAGGGTTTTGAATCCAAGTGCACTATGGGATAGTCTGTTTTGGACATACAATGATGTTCTTGTTGTTTTAGCCCATAGTCTTCACTGCTTCCATTATAGTTCTATTATTTCTTTCTGCTACACCATTTTGTTGAGGATTGTAGGGAGTGGTGAGCTCCCTCTTAATCCCAGTATCTCTGCAAAAGCTTACAAATTCTTTTGAGGTGTATTCTCCTCCATTAGCTGACATGAGTATCTTGATTTTTCTTTCAGAGAGATTCTCTATCAAGGCTTTGAATTCCTTGAATTTTCCAAACACTTCATGTTTTGATTTCAAGAAGTAAACCCAAGTCTTGCAAGAATAATCATCAATGAATGACACATAGTATACATACCCACTAAGAGAGGTTGATGGCATTGGGCCACATACATCTGAGTGGACGAGTTCTAAGACTCCTGCATTACTTTCGCTCTTTCGGGNCCAAACACTTCATATTTTGATTTCAAGAAGTAAACCCAAGTCTTGCAAGAATAATCATCAATGAATGACACATAGTATACATACCCACTAAGAGAGGTTGATGGCATTGGGCCACATACATCTGAGTGGACGAGTTCTAAGACTCCTGCATTACTTTCGCTCTTTCGGGAAAGGATTCTTTATGTTCTTTCCTTGTGCACATCCCTTGCACACACCTTCATGATCAACCTTGAATTCTGGTAGACCTGTAACTACCTTGCTCACATAAGATAAGGCTTTGTAGTTGATGTGAGCTAGCCTTCTATGCCAAAGTTCACATGGACTCTCAGTGGAGTGAGTCAAAGCTGCATCTGAGTGACCTTTTAGCTTATATAGGCCACCTTCTTCTGTTCCAATGACAATTGCATCTTCTATGGTCTTTCCTTTAGGCCACATAAGAACTTCACCATCTATGAATGCAACTCTGAAGCCTTTCTTATCTAAAGTTGAGATAGAAAGTAAGTTCTTTGTCAAACCTGGTACATATAGTACATCCTCCATCTTCATCGAGGTCCTTGAATCAAGTTTGTAGGTGGATTCTCCCACTCCTTTGATAGGGTACTGGTAATCATCTCCGAATGTAACTTTCTGGAGAAAGTTATTTTCTGTAAGGCTAGAGAGAATGTCTCTCTCACCTGTCATGTGCTTAACAACACCGCTATCTATGAGCCAAGTATCCTCTCCAGATGATACAGATCCTAGAGGGTAGAGAATTAGACATAGTCTTCAATCTTTTCTTTAATCGTCTTTGTGGGTGGTTCATCATCTTCAACTGCATGGGCATGATGTCACTTGTTATTTCTTTTCTTGTATTCTTCTCTTCTGGCTGGACAATTCTTAGCAATGTATCCCATCTTATCACAATGATAACATTGATAAGAGGAGAAATTTTTTTCTCTTCTTTGTCCTTTCTGAAATTTCTGGAATCTCCTTGGAGGGTGAGATTCTTTATGGAAGTGGGTGAATCTCTTTGGGGAGTGAGATTCCTTATGTAGGTGGGTCTCCTTCTGGAAGTGAGACCTTTTCTTTCCTCCTTCAGCATGAGCAGCTAGGGCTTGATCTTCACCCCTTAATAGCATTGCTTCTCGGTTAGCTACTCTTGCTTCTTCTTGAACACATTCTTCCCAAAGTATGTCAAATTTGAGTTTCTCCTTTCTTGCACAAATGGTTTGGATGAAGGCACCCCAAGGTCTTGTGAGACCATTAATAGCTGTCATTATGAGTTCATCTTCATCTAGGTTGTCTCCAATTGCTTCTATTTGTTCCTTGAATTGAGAAATCCTAGAGAAATAGTCATGCACTGTTTCTCCTTTCTGCATCCTTGTACTTTTGAGTTGGGTTCTCAGATTCATCTTTCGGGTAATATTCTTTCCTTCATACTGTGGATGATTGCAGCTTCATGAGACATCCTCCAGATCGTTCTCCTCTGGACTAAGTTGAGACATCTGTGAGAGAGAACCCAAGTGTTGGGTGTGGCCATGTGATGGGTGTGCGTCAGACTCTGGACTGAGTTTTTATGACATGTGGTCTCTTACTTCGTACTCCTCTGGACTGAGTTGAGTCAGCTTGAGATGGTCTCCTGCCTTGTACTCCTGTGGAATCAGTTGAGTCGGCTTGAGATGGTACTTAAGATGATTCTCCTCTGGACTCAAGTGATAGAGATCTGTTGAGTATGACGTCTTTGTGGCTGAGCACAAGTGGACATGTCCCTAGTGGCTGAGTACTAGTGGACATGTGGATCCCCTACTATATTGTCTGAGTGTAAGATTTACTTGTAACCCTAATTGTTATGTAAAGGGTACAAGTCAGCCCCACCATATGTGAAAGATAATTAGTATTTATGTAATGATTAATTATATTACTGAGTTATTAAGGTCGGCCCTATTCTGCCAAGAGACACACCTATTGTTGTGTCTAGTCTTGTATAAATAGAGGTGAATCCCCATTGAGGATTACACACTCTCACTTGTCATCTCAGAATTTCAGCAAGTGCATGTACGGTTGAAGTGTGCACCTCTCTTGGGCGTTAGGTTCTAAGTTTTTGTAAGCACCCTCTTGTGTGCTAAGGTCTATGGTGTGGAGGATATTCTCTTGAGAATATAGCAAAGGATTGTTGGGTTTTTCCCTTGTTTGAGAAAGGTTTTCCCAGGATACTTCTTGTGTTCTTATGCATGGTTATTCTTCTTGTGATCTTGGTTATTGCAACACTTGTGTATGGTGTTGCTGCGTTTGTTTATGGTTCAAGTACATGCTAAATGAAATAAGCCTCATGCTTGAGCCTAGCACATCTTAAAATTCAACATGGTATCAGAGCAGAGTTCTTAAAGAACCACTGCACAAGTTTCAAGCCAATCGTCACCTCCCAGTTACAGAAGTACGGCCCTCTAAGGTTTCCAGAAAAAAGGTACGGCCCTCTCTTTTTTGTTGTTTCAAGTTTTGGTACCCAAAAATCCATTTGCTTTGGAAGATCTTTATCTGTCACCTCGAAAGCAACCCTATTATAAGCCTAAGGATCATTATGTTCTCTTGACAAAGTATGATGAAATGGAACTGGACGTGGACCAGATCCTAGTCCACCACGTCAGAATCTAGGTCCATCGAGATGAAGGCCCTGGTTTTGAGGATATCCACCATGCAAACTTGGACCACCCATCCTTATCATTGCCATCTCTCTTTCATCAAGAGCACTACCATAGTGAGGGCCTGTAAGCCCTGGAGGGCCATAGTAACCATCATAAGGCAATTGATTAGAATACATGCCATGTCCACGAGAAAGACCAGGCCGACCTGGCACCATAGGTTGTGCCACATATGGTCTGTACATTTCCCCATGTCTGTTGTATCCACCAGGTCCAGGTTGCCCTTGAGAAAAGGGTAGAGGTCCATATTCAAAAGGAGGACGCATGTAACTATGTGAATTGAATGGAAACCTGCCATGTCCAGCAGGAGGACCATAAGGACCAACTGGTGGACCACGCCTGTGCCACTCATCTTCTGAGAGGTTTGAGGTCATTGAGGCTGTATGCCCATCATCGCAATGCCAAGAATCAAAACTAACAAATGGTTGCAAGTGTGAACCTTCCCTCTGTGGTTGACCCTCATCTGGTCTTGGAATTTCCCGTGGATACGAAGCACTCTCTCTTTTCCAAGTATCTGCAGTTCCTCTATCCTGACCCACAGGTGTACCCGTGGATACACCCTCTGAAGCACACAGCAAATCAGAGCTTCAGGTTGAAAACTTGAAAACAATATATGAATAAACATGCTCAGCTAAAATGAAAAAGTGAACTGTGCAAATAATATCTGTCCTCCCAAGGCCCTTCCAAATCATTAAGAAAGGTTAGGATCTTCACCCGACCAATCGGTTGGAGAAAGATGCGGCCTCTCCTTCTGTGCCAAGACTTCGGAACTCGGCATTGACTGTATGGTAGAAGCATTTCCTGCAATCCCACATTCCAAGTATTGTGTAAATTGACTCACAACAGAACAAGCAAAAAACTCAACTTGTCACTGCAGAAGTTTACATCTTTTTTGAGATAAACATCAAATAGAGAGAAAAGGATGAACTAGAATATAAATATATTTTGACTAAATAGATGATAGATAAATCAGTGCATAAAGCCTTTATCACCATCCTCCAGTTTTACCTTTATGATTTCAGTGCAGTTTTCTGCACACATGCATTAGTAGAAGATTGAATTTAAAGATGATTGAGGCCAAGTATGAATTATGAAATAAATCAGGAATGTAGAGAACACACCCTGCTGTGGTCGAAAATCTGGATTCTTATTACACCCAAGAGTTGGAAAATCAACAGATGTCAGATTGAAATGAGTAGGCTGAGGTTGATTATCTCCCTGCATAAGAAAACCAACAATCAAGAAATAGACTTAGGCAACCCATGTCCACCTTCATGAAGAATTTATTGACAGTATATAGATATTTCATAACATGAATCAAATGTCATCCACCTGATGAACATAGGAGAACCACATATAATGATGAACAAAACCAGCTTAATACAAATCGGATGCTTTTTAAAACTCAATTAGTATTACCAGTTTGTGTGCAAGTCCAGATCCACCCCATGGACCACCAGATTCAACTGAGGAATCAGCAAAACGGGACAGCTGTGAACTGCATGTTCGTGATTCTGCACTACAAGGACGGGTTACTGTCAATTGTGAATGGGCCAATCCCAATGCCCCCGATGCAGATGACAGCCGACTTGATGTAGAACCCCATGCATTTGGAGTAACAGCTTCATGGGATTGGTCACTGCCAGCAGTTGATGGGCGGGTGCCACTTCCTCCAGATGAAGGACGAGCAGTGCTGRCATTCAAACGGCCCCATGCTCCAGCACTAGCAGGAGGTGATGAAGAAAATGTAGCAGATCCCCAAGCACTGCYAGAAGCAGGTGGTGACCGACCGGTGGTGCGCCAGCTCAAAGTACCCCTGAGATAATATATTTCAGAAGGTATCAACAGTTTGGTGCAAATTTTTAAATTACATCAACATTATATGAATGGGTGTTTTCATGTGTATTATAGTTGTAAAGCGGAACACATAAGAAAATATCAAGGAGAGCACAATAATACCTACCAGATTAAGTTATACACTAGAATGATCTACATAATAGTGATGTGGAATAGTCTTTGTATTGACTAGTTCATATTTTTGATCCATGCACTCTTAGCTTACAATAACATAGCATGCATTCATTATCTCTCTCTGTGTCAGAACACATGTTTGAGTAATAACACTCAAATCTATGTAAGTATAATAATAAAGGTCATATTTAATGTTAGTGACCTAATGTTGATATTAATGTTAGTAATTAGATTGTCAAGTTGAATCCAACAGTATCTAACTACCACATAAAAATAATGGTGTGTACATTGTGAATGTTACTCGGGAATAATAAAAGTTGTTATTACTCTGCATCTCTCTCTCAGGTACATGTGTATGTATTTTCTCTAAAATCTAACATAGTATCAGAGCAATACCAGACTGGAAGCTGAAACTGGAGACAAAACCTGGCATTGGAGGGATCTTTCTTTGTCTATGAAGCATTCGAGGTTGTGGAGAATGGAATAATCAAGGCAAGGTTTAAATATATTTATAAAGTTTGAAGTTCAAAGAGAAATTACAGTACCAGAACCCAGTGAAGACACCTTTGACCAATGTTGCACACACTGCACACAAGCATAGGAAATACCCCAAAATKCAGATGCTAAGGCAGAGGGTTGTGTCCAGAATCAAAGAAGACATACAAAGCCAGAACAATGCAAAATACACCACATCACAGAATATAGCTAAATACTCTGTGCCACACACAGAATCAGTTATTTTTGCAATCAAACTGCATACTCCTGAGGACAGTGACACCCRCCCATATAGACAACACCTGCATTTTGAAGACACCTATGCTGCCAGAGTTCACCAAGACATTCTATCCTCAGAAAACAGTATTTGAATTTTGTACATATTTCTCAGTGCCAACATTCCATATTCAAAAAACAAAAAATGCAGATCATGAACAAAGGCCTGCAGTCAAAACTACAAYACATGAATGCTGGACACAATGCAAATTGAAAGACAACTTGACTAGAACAAWTCCTAAATCAGACAGGCATTCRGAGGATACCACCATGACAAATGGTCATGAAGCAAGGATGTACTTTTCCGTTGTGTATTTAGCTCAGAAATGTTAGATTTTGTAGCTCGGAGATACTTSTGCATTGGCGGCACCCAGCATATAGAAGTGACTTTATAAAGTGTTTTTATAAAGTGATTTTATAAAGTAAAGTTGGGCCTTTTTATTTGAATAGGTAAAAGTGACTTTATGGGTATGTGGATCACTTAAGCGATTTAAGTGAACTCAACGGACTATTAAGTCATGACCATTGATCTCAAGAGGGCAAGATCTAATCTTGACTATCTATCTCTTTGGAAGACCAAGGGTTAGGGCAGTTACTCATTAATGAGTAGTAAAAGGGGAACTTGAGGGAGAGGTGGGGCGCACTTTTTGAGGAGAACTTGGAAGGAAAGTGAAGAGGCACAATTTCCAAGAGAGAGCTTGAACTGAAGAAAAGAGTTAGCAGCAAGGGGTATTGGCACGTATCCCTAGGAGAGGATTGGCATGCATCCCAAGGAGGAGCTCAGATTTTAATACATTCCGTACAGCTGCTACAGAAATGTTAAATTTGGCAGCATCAACAGTCATTCCCCAATGAGAGGCCATATGGGCCACCTTGAGGCTAGCCAGGGAGATTTGGAGAATCAACCAGTCTTGTGAGGTATTGACAAAAGCCAAGGGGAACGTACAACCTCTGTGAGTCAAACCAAAAGTCAGGACGAACGAGATGCTATGTAAGTCTAATGCAAAATTCAGGGGGAACGTACAACCTTTGTTAGCGTAGACAGTCTAGTGCAAAAGTCAAGGGGAACGTACAACCTCTGTGAGCATAGACAGACGAGTGCAAAAGTCAGGGGGAACGTACAACCTCTGTCATCCTAGTGATATAAATGTATTGATCTAGGTCGTTGGCACGTGTAACATTATCCACCATGAAGAGAAATTCGATTTGCCTTGTAAAGAGTCAAGTTGTAGAAGTCAAAGTTGCATGTCTAGGTCAAAGTCAAAGTTGTCAAGTTGTCGCATGTTGCATGCTAAGTTAGTACGCATACATGCCAAGTCAAGGGTGATTTGTAACTAAAGTCTCAAGTCTAGTTCTATTTCCGAACTAAAGTGTGAGGTTGAGTTATGTCAAGCATGCCTTCTTACCTCTAATTCGAGCACTTTCCTCTTCTCCTATTCATTCCTTTATAACCAGAGGTCGACCCCCTCTCCTCCACACAATTGCCATGCAGGGTAAAGGTGAAGCTATAGAGGCTGCTAAACAGAGGTGCATACCATTCCTATAGAGGCTGCTAAACAAGACATCATATCAGTCCTATACAAGACAGCATATCAGTGCTAAACAAGCCAACATATCAGTCCTATAGAAGCTGCTCAACATGACAGCATATCAGTCATATAGAGGCTGCTAAACAGGACAGCATATCAGTCCTATACAACACAACATATCAGTCGCATACAGGACAGCATACCAGTCAATAACAGGACAGCATATCAGTCAAGAACAGGTCAGCTTATCAGTTAAGAAAAGAGCAGCTTATCAGTCAAAAAAAGGCATCGTATATCCCTGGTAAGAAAGGCTGCATATCAGTCCAGAAAAGGGCATCAAAGTAGCACCCAGGCAGCGTTTAGTCTTTTTTACAGTGCTGATCAATAACCAGAAATTATATTAGCAAAGCCTCTCAAGTTAAGAGCAGAGTATTCATGGTGGATATTTGTAAGTGATCTTACATTATTAATGCAATAAAGGAATATCATTTGCTGGGGTTTTTCTCCCTGTACAGGGTTTCCCTAGGGTATATGTGTTGTTGATGTGCATGCTTACGCATCTACATGATTATTGCTATTCAGTTATGATTCTATATTGTTGAAATGTATTAAGCTGGAATCAAAGCGTTGAAGAAAACAAAGAAATAATCCGCATAAGAAATCAAGCTCAAAATTTAACAAGAAAGGTCATACAACATTTATTGTTGGCCGTACAACAAGGGTATTGTTAATATTATGGTAGCTGCGGGAGGTATTTACCTCCACGTGTGAACCTCACAAGAATAGAAGACTCCGGAAAGCAAGAGAAAAACCCTAATGAGTTGGCTAATAACCCTAGAAGCCTTGTCGGCTCAAGAAGATAATTTATATTAGGTTATTAGCCTCCAAGAGAAGAAGTTGACCAAAAATAATAATAATATACTGAACAGACATATATCCAGAAGGAGAAGTCGGCCCCAACAAATCTGGCAGAACCAGTATAAATACAGGGCGCCAGTTCTCATTTTGACACATCTCAGAATTGCAGACAGCAGTTTGGTGCGCACTGCAGTTCCCAGTTTGGTGCGTATGTGTGGAGGAGAGCTGCAGGTGCAGCTAGCAGTTTCAGTGTTGGCTTGGACTATCTCTTGGATAGGGTTTGGACTCTCTGATCAACTTTTTGTGATGCGCTATCCTTGGGGAAAGGTGCGTTACCCTTTGTTTTGGCTATCTAGCCTAGGGTTTGCTTCCGGAGAAATTCTCAGTCAAGGTTAAGGTGCTCAGAGGGTGGCTTCGGCCTATGGTTGGGTGACGAGGGTATCGTCAATGGTAAAACAAGCACACCATCTTCTATATTCTAACAAGTTATGGGCCCACACCTCCTTCATTCAGTCTAAACGCTGGAAGGAAACATAGCCGCTAGGATATTGAGCTCGCTGAGGAACTGTCACTAGGGTTACTAGTAGAAGCAGCTTCCAAGACATTGCCGCTAGGGTTACTAGCAAGAGTAGTTGCAGAAACCCTAATCCTCTTGTTGAGGCACCTTAAGTGAATGGATTGACCTAATCTTCGGACAGATCAGTGCACCCTAGCCTAGTGCATCTCCTGACACTCTTAGAAGGCCAAGACATGAAGTTTGAATTTCTGGTCAAATATAGGGTTTGACCAAGTCAAGCAACCATAACTAACTCTATGAAGTCTGAGAACA
>JASDQU010261486.1:15695-25947 GCA_032191745.1 Picea mariana
AAAACTTGTCTCTCAATGAACAAGTGAGTGTGTCTAAGTGAGGTGCTAGCCTCCTTATTTATACAAGGCGGGCACGTGTGGAAGTGTCTCTTCACTAGAAGAGTTGACTTCTTCTTCTGGGTGATTATAACCACCTTTATTATATTTCGAGGCTTCTTTAATATGTTATGGCACCGAATTCTCTTTCTGCCTATTACAATTACATTATGACCAATCCACAAAAGGGGATTTGGTCCTTTACAGTAGCCAGCATGATCAATCCATAATGGGGATTGATCCAATGAATAATATATCAAATAATAATTAGAATACACTTTGCATCTACATTATTTCAACATTTATCACAAGTTTTGAATCACCAAAAACATATATTCCAATAAAAATTTATGCCAATTGTAAGTTGTGTACCTTTCAAACCCTTAATTTGGAGTATGTTTTGATGGTTTACCTTTGTCCTAATATATTTATAAATTTTGAACCCTTATAAGTATGAAATTTCAACCTATAGTACTTTGATATGACTTCTTAAACTCCTAGAAAATTCACAGTCAAAACCTTCATTGGTAAACAATTATAGAAAAAATACCAAAAATGTCTTGTTTAAGAATAATTTCAAGATTAGTAAACAACCCCAACTTCCATGAGATATATCTCACAAATTATAATGATTCAAAATAGTAAATTTCACATGTACTTCACTATGTCTCCTCAGGATTCTGAAAATTTTAGAGTCAGAAACTTGATAGAAAAAACTTTAGAGTGAAAATGTCAAGATGACTCTTTTAAAACTAATGTTATGATTAGTCACATGCCTTGTATTACATTGACTATATATATGAAAGTATATTGAACCATAATATGAAATTTAGATCACTTACAATAGGATATGTCTTCGCAGTATCCACAAAATTTCACTGTCTTAAACCTCATAGAAAATAAGTTATAGCGAAAATACCAAGATAACTCGTTTAAAACTTAATTCGGGATGAGTCAAAAACCCTATCTTCCACAGGTTATATCTCCGAAAGTATAATGACCAGGAACATGCAATTTTTACCATAGGTACATTGATATTTCTTCTAAGTAACCTCCAAATTTCTTTGTATGAAGCATCTTAGAACAAAAGATATAGCAAAAACTCCAAGATGACTCTCTTGAATAAGAAAAAACTTAGGATCGATGCTCTGATAGAAAATGTTATGATTCAATGCCTTAAAAATGATAAAAAAATCAATGAATATAGTCCACTTCAAGGGGGAAATATCATTTTACAATATATCCAATTCACAATACAATATGAGATCATATTTGATGATCCTAAGACTAGGTCTCCTTAGTATATAGGAGACTAAGGGTACAATTATAGTGAAAGGGTGCAATGAAGGCTTCAATTCGACATACAAATATAACAATAGAAATGTAATGATTAAATGTCTAGGGATTAATAAGGGGTTTTATGCATACCATTTGGATTTCTCTAGGGATTAACAGTATAAGTGAACCATCGAGGTCTCATGATAGAAATGGAAGGGGTCACTATCTCCTCCTCTTCACCTTAATAGTGTTGTACTACTCAAGAAGTCATTGGTGGCCCTGGCTTAACCTTTAGGGATTCTCACTCCTCATCCTCTGTCACTGTAATAGGCTCATGGGACTTCCTATATGAAAATTATTCCGCAGACTTAACATCCCTTCTCACTGCTATATTCTTATACTTTGGAATATAGACCCTATAGGCCTTTTAAGTCTCACTATAACCCACAAATAAACCTTTCCTGATAGAGGGATCCAACTTGGTTCTCTTCTCTATTGGTACATGGATATAAACTAGACAACCAAAGATGTGAAAATGACTCACCTCTGGCTTTGCACCAGTGAATGCCTCCTCTGACGTCTTGTCCTCCAAGATCCTGTGAAAACACTAGTTTTGGGTGTATATTGTTGTGTTGCATGCCTCTACCCAAAGAAACATCAGCAAGTCCTGGTTATGAATCATGGCCTTAGTATCACCTATTATTGATTGTTTCTTCCACTCTGCATTGTTGTGAGTTGTACAAAACAATTATCCCCCTCTTTATTCCTCCCTCCTTGAAGAAACCCTTGAACCCATTGTCTAATCTCAAGACTTTTGTCTTCTTCCTTGTATGTTTCTCAACTGATTATTTGAACTCCTGAAACTTGTTATAGAACTCATTTGTATTCTTTAAAAATTAGATCTAAGTCTTGCGAGAGAAGTCATCAATGAAGGAAACATAATACAATATTCCTAAAATTGATGCTACTGACATCAATCCATAAACATCTGAATGCATTAGGTCTAGGAACTATTCTCACTTCTTGGGAAAGTAGTCGTGGCATACTTTACAAGCATGCACCCTTTGCACACTTCCTGCTCAATGTTGAACTCTGTAAGACCTGTGACTATCTCCCTCAAAATAGTAAATTCTCTATGATGCAGGAATCCCACCCTCTTGTGCCACAAGTCGCACAAACTTTCACTGTTATGAACTATGTCTTGAATAGGTTCAACCTACAACATGTAAAAATTACCTTCCCTAACCCATATTACCTATGTTGCATCTAGGATAAATTCCCTTACTTTGATCAGGGCTTACTAGTTGTTGAACTCAACTGCATAGTCCTTATCCTCCATGACAAAAAATGAAATCAAGTTCTTCTTGAGACCTAGAACAAACACAACATCCTAAAAATCTAAAATGTTACCTAACTTGAGCTAGAAAGGAATACTACAAACTCATGTCATTGGGTATTTGGCATCATCACCAAGCTCAACCTGCACTCCTAAGTCTTCCTCTATTAGACTATAAAATAGGTGTCAAGCTAATGTCATATAACGAGATGTCATGTTAGGGTTTTTAAGTTTTCGTGGTGAGAGTGGTTATTAGAAGTGATTGAAAAATCCACAGTAGACATCTTTATATTGTCAACATTTCAGATCTTAAGCTAGATTCATCATCAAGAAAAGTAGTCTATGTGAGAATAGGGCCATATTGGAAATAAATACTAGAAGAGAAAACAACCCTAGAAAGCTAAAAAATCAACTACAAGAAGAAGACAAAGATAATAACCAACAGCAGCATCCAGACAAAAAATAAAATGTATTAAAGAAAAAGAAAAAAAATAAGAACAAGAAAAAAAACCTAAAGACTAGTAGAATTGATATGGATTGGATAATTATATTATTTTTCATCTATCTCACTACTTTTTGGGTGGAAAAATTGGAGGAATAAGCTTGCAAGGTAATTTTGGCGGCTGGTCCAAATTTGGAAATTTGGGTCCAAAAAATAGTCAGAATTCTTCTGAAGCCATTTTGAGGCATCAAACGACCCTTTTTTTGTCCAAACCTTACTATGTTGAAAGATTCTAAATTCCAAAAGTCAATACCTTTCCAATAGCACAGATCGTTCATCAATCAGAGTTTGTATGAGAAAGTTATTTATCCCACAAGTTGACCTACCATATTGATCACCATGGTGCGAGTGGATGCCATGTCAGCCTCCATTACTTAGACATGTGGGGCTAGGCATGTAGTGTATTTTATAATAACACTCTAGAAGTTCCAAAACCTTATCATAATTGAAGGTTGAGGAATTCAAAAACATATCCCTAGATGGCTATCGATCTATGTTAAAAATTGAGCCACATCTTAGAGTGGTATTTTGTGAGCATAACAGAGGAGGAGAGATTCTATAGTAGTCGTACAGGTCACGGGACAAAGGAAACTACATAGAGAGTGCCTCTTTCTTTGTACTTGCATCATTTCTTTACTAGAGAAAAGATAGCAGAGCAGCCTCACCTTCTAGCTAGGTTTTCTCCCATATTGGGTTTCCCAGGTCATATCTTGTGTTTCTTTGTGGATGGTGTGAATGTGTTTTACTTTTCTTTATTTTTCTTTATTTTATATATTTTATCAGTAACTAAATATTATGTAGATCTAAAGGAAATTAACCTTAATAGTAAATATTTCAGTGTTTTATTAAATATGTTGTGACAAATTGTTTCAATGGAATATCCACGGAAATATGCAAATCATATTGGTATCAAAGCAGGTTTTTCTTTTGGGTATTTTTGGGAAGTTGCAGGATCCAAGAATTAGCTTAAGGAAAACTCGTAGAAACCCTAGCCATGGCAGACGATTTTGTTCATAATAACCCTCGAGATTTAGTAGAAGAGATATTTTAGTGGTTGGAAGCACAAGTTGTCAACATCAGTTGAAAATGAATCTCCTCGTGGTGGCTCTAGCAAGCGAGCTTAGACCGTTCAGAGATGATGGAGGCTCTAACTCAAAGAATAGATCGGACAGGAAATTGGAAGATCAGGAAGAAAAGGAGTCATGGAAAGAGTCTAAAAAAGAGCAGTCGAGTTTGAGTGTCGTGAAATGTAATATCCCTAAGACGATCCCCGGTTGTATTATGAATTGTAAACATATTTTGTAGGCAGGTGATCCGAGGAATTATAAGTTGGTAGGCTTATGTGTTAGTAAGCCAGAGATCCTAGGTGTTAAAGGCCAGGAGCCTATTTTGTACATGTAAATATTCATATTATTAATATAAAAACATTGTTGCCTGTAGACTGACCACGATAAAAGAGAATGGGGGACTAAGCTCCACTAGGCTATGTAAGGGAGAGGGGGATGAGAGGTTGGAAAGAGGGGCTAATCCTAAGGGCTTAAGTCCAAGAGAATAATAATTTATTATTATTCCAAAAGATGTTTAAAAGGATATGTTTTTATCCTAAGTTCCTTGGGGAGGACGAGTGAATTCCAAAGGGAAAGGAATGTGCTTCATGAGAAAAAGGTGTCGGCTCAGGAACATGTAGATAAGGGAGAAATTCTTGTTGTTGGGGATGGACTGACTAACTCACTCACGCAGGGAGGTGTTGACGGGTGAAATTGACCGCTCGTCAACTGGAGGGGTGGATCCAGTCCGGGGTTGTCTAAATAACCCAAGTTGTTTGGATTAATCCACTCCGATGGGTTTAGCGGCTCCGTTAGCCGATCTAATTCCTAGGGAAACGAAAGAAAAACTAAGCTAAATAAACTAATCTAAGTGAAAAGCAGCTACTGCAAACTATATACAAATCTAAAATATATATACAATTTACTAACTAATATTATAAAACAATAATTCTACTTATTAAATGTTCCGCTATCAATACAATTAAATCTCAATTATATATGTACAGTATTTACAGAATACAAATTTTGATCGAAATTTGCAAAATCATTTGTAAATTGTCTTATGACAGCAAAGCTATTATTTTTTGGGATTTTTATAACGTGTATGAAATAGAAATAAAACAACAGTTATCTAACTAAGCAAAGGAAATCATAATCTATACTATATATCTATCTAAACTACAGAGAATTCTCAAATTAATTGACTATTAAATTGCAAATAACAATCTGACCTGAAGTAGCGCTTCCTATTTGTCCTGTGCACAGTACTCGATTTAGTTGTTTGATGGGGGAAACCCACACCGGATTTTGCAAAAAGATTCTCGTAAATAGGAAGCATCGATGCTCTCGAATACGAATGACAGAACAAAAAAAAGATATAGCAACAACAATTTTATAGTTTACAGATCATCACATTTAGATAAATCCCAGTGCGAAGATTTGTACATAACTGTTCATTTAACATAGAAGATAAACCTTCTATTCATTAAATTAAAACAGGGTAATTACTGTAAGTAAAATGAGATACATCAAATATGGACAATACTTAATTCATATCGCATCAACCTGTAACAAATCTTGATATCTAAAGTAGCCAATAATTTGATTACAAATTAAAATGCACAGAAACTTGAACAAAAGTAAGATGAATTGAAGCTAAAGCCATACAACAAATCCACTTCTATTCGAGTCTGTATAATCATCAGCCCATAGTCTCTGTTCTCCCAACAATGATGGATTGTTTACAAAAAATAATAAGTATATAAAGGCCACAGGATAAAACTTTCCTGTGGAAATCATCAAAACTGTTTGCACAAAATATGGGAACAATCTCCCAAATTGCTATTCCTATCTAAGACTAACAATCTAATCCCAAAACTGTGTAACAAAAATCATGTTCTAAAATGCCATTATTGATCCAACTCCCATTGAAATTCGTGTGTACCTATATATGCACAAAAAATAAACAAATTTAGATTGTGTTTAATTGTAAAAATCAACAAAAATTCAAATTTTATGACTAGCTACAGAATCTCACGATTCTGTAGCTGGTCATATTTACAAACAAAATCGTATTAAATTAATACAATGGTAACAGAAATGTATGTGATCTATCAAACAAATCCCTTATTACTAATTCAAAGCAAACAAAATTGTTCATGCTAAAACAAACAGAATCGTTTATGCTAATTCAAAACAAACCAAATCATTCTAAAATCATTGTTGAAATATCATACCTTGGTTGTAGGGATATGATTCGGTCAGGCTAACTTTGAATTAACAGTGGCAGTGGTTGCCTCAACATTTTTGAACACGCCAGAGCCTATGGTCTTTTTCCTCTTATCGTTAGTTTGCAGTTTGTCATTTTCCTTGGTTAACACAATCACTCGATCCTCCAAGGAATTAATTCGGGATTGCAACAGAGGGACATCCGTGTAGTATCGTTCGAGCCATGAGTTGCATTCATTGCACTGTGGTTGATCGGGCTATGTCATTACAGGTGAGGACTCTTTTAAATTGTGAGGGGTTCCATTGTCAAACTTGATCCCAGCGAAGTTGGGGTCATCCTTAAGGCACGATGGGAGGTTGGAGACATAGTCATAGGGCTTGGCAGAACACAGGTCGTGTGAGTATGGGTACTCCTCGGTCAGAAATTGCTCTATTTCAGAATCCAAATCTTCACTCAAAACAATAGGTTTCTGATTCGTGTTTTTTTTGGGTTTATTGCAAGCACACCTAGATACCCAACATGCAGCCTTCTTACCCTTTCTATTGACATCGGTATTTCCCTTGCCCTTTTTCCTTGCGGGCCTCTTAACAGTATTAGCACTTTCTTTTGAACATGAGATAGGCAGGGTGTCGGGTAGTTCATCGTTCGGGTAGGTCGAGGGTTCAACAGCGGGTAGGAGGGTAGGAGGGGGCACGACAAGCCCGACAAGGGTTTCGGTGACCACAGTTTTGTCTACTTGACCAAATTCAGGAGTGGAAAAGCCATTCCTCAACACGAAAGCTTCACAATAGTCCCAACTCAACCTCAGATGATGGACTATGACGATTTTAATCAAACAGTGGTGGAAAAGGCTAGAGTCGGCCTTCTCCCTCTTAAATCATTTAGCCATTTTATACATATTGCAAAGGAGGTAATGAGGCATATTCAAAGGGAAATCTATGAAATTCATAAGCAACCGGAGATGGTAAAGAAAAACTAAACCATATCTACCCTCGCATGTAACGAATTGCTTGATAATGGCCAATAAATCATGCCACCTAGACTTAAGGGTTGTGACAGGCATACCTTTATCACAACTGACAATTTTCCTCGAGGTAAATAGGAGCGGCCATGGCACTTCATCCACCTTCGAATTCTTAAACCATTTATGCCCTTTGGTTGGCAAAGCAGTGGCTGAGCTGAGGAATTCTTCGTTCAATTCAAGTTGGATGTCCCCAACTTTGGCCCTACATCCATCAAATGTAAGGGTGAATTGTTGAGTGACTACGAGGTTGAAACCCTCGAATTTTTGAATGAAAACTAACCAGCCATTACTCTCCAGGTCTTCATGAGCATTATCAAATAACAGCATCGTTTGGACGCCATTAGGTTCAATGCGCACTACGGGATCCATAGCAGAGAGCACACAGTCAACAGGGTAGTTGGTGAGGGGGTTGGACAGGGTAGACACAGGACCAATTCCCACAGTTTTCTCAAGACAAGCAGAGGTAGCCCGAGGTGCAAGGCAGACATTAATGCTTATGCGTGCGAGGGTTGTGGAATGAATTGAAACCATGCAAAACATTCATGTTGGCATGTACAATCGGCGGTGCCTTGGTAATTCAAATGACTTTTGGTGTGTGTCAAAAACAATGTAAACAACATGCCAAATGAATAACCATTGAAAACCATGACAAGTCGACCCGAATGTTTGAACAAACAATAGCATTTGTATGATTTAAAACAAAACAACATATCGAATATTGCACCAAAGATTTAATCATAAAATTAATGCGTTCTATGAAAACATTGCACCAAGGATTTAATCAAAGACACCACAAATCATTGCATCATGAACTTATGAATTGAAACCATATTAACAAAAATGCAAAGTGGATAAAAGTTTGGTGTTTTGACAAAAGTATGACCATTATTAATTTAAAGGTGAAATGACCACATGAACAAAAGGATTCATAACAATCTAGAGATGATTTTAATGCCATCAACACGAGTTCCAACTCAAGGTTTTCACGCTTGCAGTCGTGAAAAAGAAAACGAAAGGCAGGTGTGCGAAAGCCAAAGATAATAGTGTTTTTTTGTTTAAAGAATTGTGACGAGTATTGAGGGTTCAAAACCCTTGTGTAGGCAGCTTATAAGGAAAAGATAAAATTGCAAAATGGCTGCCAACAATGGCGACACACTGGTAGAAGCAGTTATCTCTGCCAAAAGAACAAATCCAGATTAGGATAATGAGAATAATGCTAACTGAAAAACAAAAAGAAAATTGTTTAAACAGCATCATTAATCAAAAAATTCCAGCTGTGCTTAGAAGATGAAAATTGATAACAGTCTTAAGACAAGCGAGTCATGATATTAAAGATAAAATCTCCAATACTGTTGACAGAGCCACTGCTGCCCACAGGCGTCCATAGCCTCGACAAGGTTTCCATTTAACTCACTCTGATATCTGTATCCTGCCAAGAAGTTCTAGATCAGAATAAAGGACATTTTAAGGTCAAGAGATTCCATACTTGCGAATTTTCATATACCCGACATTGCTTCGTTGCCAGCGGGCCTGTTCAGTACCCCGGTGAAGTTGTCTTGGCATCATGCATGTATTTACTCGCTGCCAGCAGACTTGTTCAGTATCCCGGCGGGTTTACAAGCACGTCCCACAACTCTTTTAATGATTTGTTTAGTTTTTAAATATATATAATTGAGCGGGGTGACACTGAAAATCATGATATTTTAGACATATTTTTACAGACCTTGAAAGAATTTTTTAACTGTCCTTCATTAAGATTCAGATATGGTTTGTTTACAAAACCGACCTTCGAAGGAAGGGAGACATCTTCTGAGTTATTCCCTTAAGGAACAGGGACAGCGTAAGGAGAAAAAGGATGATCGTGACAGGCTTCACTTACATATTGAAATCAATAAACTTCTTTCAAACAACGGGCTTTCCTTAACATGGCTGTAAATTTCAGAAGCATATCACAATTGATGTTTAGACAACTTTTCAGCAGTCATTTCAGAGAAAAAAAATTATGTTTTCTTTTTCTGAACAGTTCATAATGCAGGTACATGTGTTTCAAAAAGAAAGACTGATAAGCATAAAAGGAAACAAAACACACCAGCGAAGAAAGATTTGAAAGAAAAGAAATCCAAACAAAAAAATATGTACAGAAGGTGCATCTAAAAACCTCATGCAACAAATCCCTTGGGAGACTGAAAGAAAGTAGGAAAATCCAATTTGATGGGAAAGTAGTCTTACTCGTGGTACCTTGGGTCATGGTTGATCCAGATTTATTTATCTCTTTACTTTCCATTTAATATTTTCATGACGATACTGCGTTTTTTGAAAATAAATGTTCAAATAAAAGTAAAGAGAAAAAGATCAAGCGGACTTCCCTGATAACAGTCGTATTATGGTTCTCATGGTGCGCCCACTTGCGTTCATGACTGCATTATTAGAAAGAGAAATAGTGAGAAATAAAACTGAAAGAAAACCTATTCCTAATTCTACCCTAACTATTAAACAAATCAGAATACTACGTGAAGTCATGCTTCCAATGTGGCCATCAAAGTAACTCCAATCCTGCAACAGAAACAAAATCAAACATTATTAATAAGAATGGTAATATATCAACAAATGACAACAACATATCACACTTACCTTCATAATCATCATCTAAAAACAAAGTAAGCATGATATTACCATTCCCTTGAATATTCTTGATGTATGAATCCTCTAGCCAATGTGCAATCTTGTCATGATAAGGGTCATAATGGCATGGGCGAGTGTAAGTAATTTCATTAATTTCCTCCTAACAATTCTCTAAGTG
>JASDQU010261487.1:4841-15438 GCA_032191745.1 Picea mariana
CTTCACTCCAAGATGACTGCACAGAGAATGGAACTTTTTCTCAGTGAAGGTCTTGGTGAAGATGTTTGCAGTCTATTCTGTTGAAGGAAAAAAATGCAAGTTGATGATGCCTTTGTGTACTAAGTCCTGGATGTAGTACATGTGGATCTCGATGTGATTCATCCGCTGCATCTGAACTGGATCTCTGCAGAACTTCAGAGTGCTCTGGTTGTCACACCAGATGAAGATCGACCAGTGAAAATGAATGCCCAACTTAGTAAGAAAATGTTATAGCCACATAGCATGAATGTTTATGTTAAATACCCCTCTGTACTCTACCTTGACTGAATATAGAGCAATAACAACCTGCTTCTTTCTCGACCAACAGATGGTCCTGAAACCAAGACCGAGTGAGTAACCAGATGTGGACTTGCAATCAATGTTTTTGCCATCCCAGTCAGAATCAATGAACTCGATGAGGTCCGATGCAGAGTTGTTGCATAGTGAATCCAAAAGGTGATGGTGACCCATATGTATCGAAGGATACACTTTGCAGCCTTCCAATGTAGCTCATCTGGCTCTTGCATGAACCAGGAGACTGCTCCAACTGCATAGGAGAGCTATGGTCTAGAGTGTGTGAGATATAACAAGCTTCCCACTAGCTGTCTGTATATTGTGTTTTCCACAAGTGGAGTGTCCCCGCCATCCTCAATTCTGACTTATTATAGGAAAAGATTCGAGGTAGAATTGTAGTATGTCATGTGGAATCTCTCGAGGAGATCTTGTGCATACTTGGCCTAGGACAATTTGATTCTTGATGCATCCTAACTGATCTCGAGACCAAGGAATAAATGTAGCGGACCCATGTCCATCATCAAGAACCTATCATGCAGAATCCTCTTGACTACAACAATCGTTGAAGTTGATCAACCAGTGATCAACAAATCATCAACATACAGAACTAGGAGTAGAAGTGAATCAACCGTCTTGAGCATGTAAATGTTTGGGTATGAGTTACAACGTACAAAGTTCTGTGACATCAGGTAGGAGTCCATCTTGGCATACCATTCCCTCGAGGATTTCTTGAGGCCATAAATTGACTTCTTTAGTCGACAAACCAAAGATGAATCCTGCATGAAGCCATGGGGCTACTCCATATAGATCTCCTGATAGAGATCTCCATGAAGAAATGCATTCTTCATGTCCATTTGATGGACTTCCCATCCCTTGGATGTCGCAATGGAAAGTGAAAAATGTATGGAATCCATCTTCACTACTGGAGAGAAGGTCTCATCATAGTCAATTCCGTGCACTTGCTGAAAGCCTTTGGAAACTAGCCTGGATTTATATTTGCTAACTTGTCCATCTGTTGTGCTCTTGGTCTTGTAGACCCATCTGCACCTGACAAGTTTCATTCTTGAAGGAAGGGGAACCATATCCCAAATCTGGTTCTTGAGGAGGGAGTTGTACTCCTCCTGCATGGCAGATTCCCAAAAGGGATTCCCAACAGCCTTGCCATAGGACTATGGATCTAAAGACTGAACCAAGAAAATATGCATGGGTGGCATTGGTTCAGTGGTAGTGAGTACAAGAGGAGGATCCTAGAAATCAGATCGAGTCCTCCTGGTATCAGTTGGATCCCTAACAAGATCTCCTGCATCCTTAAGTGTAGTCTTGGCCGACTTGAGCCTCGGCTTTGTCTCTGCATATGCATCTGCATGCATTGAATATGCATTTGAATGTACTGACTTGGTATCTGAATCATCTGGATCCTTTGAATCCAAACTCTTATTTGAAGAAGAGTCGCCATGTGCATGCTCATAATATCTGATAGGTGGAAGAAAAAAAGTGTCTGCATGCGGCTGCAGACTTACATGTGAGATACTTTTTTCGAATTGGACGCTACGCTCAATGATGAATGAGTCCGTGGAGGGATCAATGAGTCTATATCCCTTCACACCATTGGGGTATCGAAAAAAAATACACTTTGTACTTTGTGGTCAAATTCCTTCCTCTTCTCATAGGGAATCTTGACCCATGCATGAGAACCGAATATACAGAAGTGGGTCACTTTCGGTTTGAGGCCGCTCCAATCCTCGAAGGGGTCTTATCCTTGATAAATATATAGGGAGATATATTTTGGATGTAGGTTGTAAAATTAAGTCCTTCAACTGATAATCTCTATGGAAGTGTCTTTGCATGCATCATGCAAGATGCCATCTCTTTTAGGGATCTATTTTTCTTGTCAACAAATCCTTTTTGTTGCGGAGTATAAGGAATCGTGTGCTTCAATTGAATCCTGACCTCAAGACAAATATTGTGTATCTCATGGTTGACATACTCCCCCCCATTATATGTTCGGAGGAATTTGATCTTCTTTCCCGACTGTGTCTCAACAAGGGCTTTGAAATCTTTGAGGTGTGGAAAAACCTCAATTTTTTGCCTAAGAAAGAAAGTCCAAGTATAGCGTGAGAAATCATCAACAAAAATGAACACGTACCTTGATTTACTGATTGATGGATTCGAAAAAGGGCCCATGAGATCATTTTGGATCAGATCCAAAGGAGAGGAGGCCTTCTGAGTCTTTCCTTTGTTGAATTTCTCTTAACGGTGATTTCCAAGAACACATCCCTCACAAATGTCTTTGGAGAAGTGGATGTCAGGTTGACCTTCAACCATTCCCTGCTTGCTAAGTTGTTACATATATATGAAATTTAAATGCCTGAACCTTTCATGCCATATCCTACTTCTTTCATCAACATGCGTAAGCAGTAATGAAAAATCTAGTTCAATAAATGAAGAAAATGTGTAGAGTCTAGATTGGTGATTTACCTCACGAGTAGAAAATTTGGAAATGGTTTGCATGTCATAGATATCCACTACATCAAGTATGAATATTACTTTCTTTCCGATGTCAGAGTTTGTCATATGATACACGAAGAGAAGATTGATGGAGATTTTGGGAACATGTAGCACATTCTCGAAGCTCCCGTTTGTGAGTTCAACTCTTCCTTTGCTAGTGACATGGACTGGAGAGTCGTCCCCCATCATAATAGGAGGAACTTTGCATGCTTCCAATGAAGAGTATACTTCCTTTATGGATTCTATGTGGTATGATGCACTTGACAATCCAAGCATCGAGAGAGAAGTTAATGGCAATCAAAGCATGGCTAGAATTACCTTTCTTGGGTTTTAGATCTTCTGGCTTCTTCTTCTTGTCACCCTCGAGGATGCGATCTCCAAGGTTGTTTTGTTGAATTATTTGTGCCATTTGATCTATCTTTTTCTGGATGAATGCAAATTCTGGATGGAATCCTCATTGGCAGTAAGTGAATTTCTCCCCTTTTCTTCCCTTTCCACCTTTGGATCCAGAGGAATCATTGAAGGGTTTTGAGCACCCTTCCTTCTCTGTATTTGCATGTCCCTTCCATTTGTATTTGTGTTTAGATTTTTTTTATTTTGGTGACTTCTACCATCTTACAGAACAAGTTCATGCACCTTTTAACCTTTGTTTTTTTCCATATTGATGATCTTGGTCTTCCCTTGCATCAGAGACTCGATAAAGGCCTCAAGAGAAGAAATTTTCCAGGTAGCTCTAGAGGTGAGCCTAACTGAATGAAATGTGGATACAAACACTTAGCATTCTAGACCAAGTTTGGAAATAATGGTAAGAACCATTTGTTTCTCCTCCTTAGATTTATCAACCCCGCAAGCCTTGAGTTAAGACAACAAATCCTTATATTTGGTAAAAAAATCTTGGATATTGTCGAAGGTTTTTGGATCCAAAGTGAGAAATTCCACCTCAAGTATATGTCCCCTCATCTTGTCCTGTTTTCCAAAAAGTCCTTCCATGGTTTTCCAAACTTCATTGGGGGTTTTACAAGAGGACATGTGAAAGAGGAGCTCATGAGAAATGAGATTGCAAATAGTTCCATACGCTTCATCCATCTGATTTAGATACTTGGGATTTTCTATGGCTGATGTGGGGTTGGTCTCTATGTCCATGGTTAACCTATATAACCCCCTACTTTGAAGATGCATTACCATCCTGTCCTTCCATGCAAATAAATTGTATGGTGTATGAATCAATTCTTTTGGAAATTCCATTTTCCTGTTGTCTTCAATCTTCAGTACCTGCAAAAAGAGTCTGGTGTGTCTTTTCCTAGCAATCTGTCGGCTCTGATACCATGTAAATGTGAATGAACTTGCACAGATAATATCTAGATAGAAAAGGACATACACAGTTTGCAGAAGAAATGAGAAAAGAAGGAAATGAGAGAGAGAGAGAACAAAGAATTGTATTAATTGAATGAATGAATGATAATTTACACATGATATACTCTGTATAACTCAACTAATGCGCACTGGAAGAGAAACCAATGCGCCATAGTGGTGTTCTAGAGTGATATGGACACACACAGGTAGTTACAGGAGTTAACTACCACCTAGTTTGAGTTAACTAGCCTCTCAGTCTTCAATTAACTAACTAAAACATGGTGAAGTGAGGATAATGCGTTAGTTTGGTGATAATACCAAGGACAATGCGCATTAGCAGTGATGATCCCAATGTTGAATTGTGATGGAACCAATGTGGCATTAAGACTCCACTCAACTGATCCAACTGAAGTGTGAACTAAAGAGAATATTCTCCTAGAATGTAGGGAAATGAATATTCGCCCTAAACTATAGGAGACTGAATAATGACTAATAAACATAGGGAAAACCTTAGGAAAAATAAATCCTAGGTGTGTGTGAAGTATCTCCAACACCTGTAACATTCCCAGATCATCAATGATCAAATGGAGAGTGCACTTGGAGCTAATGTTACAAGTGTTGGGATCAAAATAAACTTGATCTGTGATTGTTGAGATGCTAGTTGCATTATTTTGTTTAGCAATTGTTGAGGTCGAATGAGGATAGTACCTTTAACATGAACAAGTGGGTCTGGCATCAAATGTTTGAAGAGAAACAAGCCAACAATGGATTCAATAATTATAAGAGAATTTCATCATAAACATGAAGTTCTTGTAATTTTGTACTCCAAATACATGGTACACCATAAGACACGAAAATCTAGAGATTCATATTGGCTAATCTAAATCATAAAGAGAGGGCTAACCTATCTCAACAAATACTAGGGTCATCCTGTGTCTAACGAATCCTAGGGCCGACTCATCTTGATTTTGCAAGTGACAAGTATTTATTATTTATACACCTGTTTGGGGTGTCTTGTTGATGTTTATTCTATGGTTAGTGCAGAACAAATGCACATTAATTGGATGATTTTGGTTCTATCCTATGTTTCTTGGTGGAGAAGACCATGACTGTGTTAAACCCTGTTGGTGCATGCTTTTGATGACATTCTTGCTCATGTGCTATGTTGATTTGAGAACTGTTTGGGAGCCTATTCATGCATGATTGTCATATCTATTCATGTTTTGGAGTTGAGTGACAATTGGAAGTCTATTTTTTATATTGCACTAGCAGGAGACCAAATCATTGTAAGTAGATTTTAGGCTTGTTCTGTGTAGACATAATTTTTATCCTTGTTCCAACATTCTCTATGAGTCACAACCATCATTAAATGGGATATTGATATGTGTATATAAGATACAAATATGAAATACCATGGGGTTATCACAATTTTATGTCATCATGCTTTACTAGACTAAAGATTACTAATTTTCTTTCTGTCTTAGTTTAGAACATCAAGTTGATTGTTTAGGGGAAATGTCGGAGCATGGTTGAAACTTCTTGAAATTTATCACGACATGGATCAAAATTTTGAAGGAAGTGATTTGGAATATGCCCTTGACATGGTCAAAGGGTCAGTATTTTATTCCTTTTGCACAACAAATCCATAACTTGAGGTAACAATTTAGCATTCTTTGAGGAGAAACCACAGGGGTATTTTTCTCTTTGCTCTGGGTACTGTTGTTGAAGGATATGAAATAACTGGGTTCACTTTACCTTAGGTATAATAAGTTTATGTATTGAAACAACCCTTGTATTTTCACCTTATTATAAGGTTATCTATCAATTGCTTCTGGAAAATAGGTTAACCGCCTATGTTGCGAGTGGCATGACCTGTGCTTTCTGCATTACATATTGTGCTTTATGCATGAGCTAAGGTTCAACCTTATCATTTTCCTAAAAATGAGTTGCGTATTATTATTGTTTTTCTCAAGGTTGCGGCTTTCTATTATTGTATAGGCTGACTTGGATACCACCTTAGCTGCTTTTGAATTTTTAGAGAGCAAAGTTGACCCCCAAAGGCAACACCTGTTTAAGTAATTGAACCAGATGAGTGTGCATTTTATCGAATTGACCAGGTTCTGGCGTGCCATAAGTAGAGGTCAAGGATGAGCCAGGACCAAAGTGACTACATGATGGATGATTTTGTACTAGCACTTGGATTTTCATGGATTAGTTGGCTTTTGAAGAGGGACAAACCATGGCTTAAGGTTTTCTTGCACATATTTTGAGGATTTTTAAGTGGAATGACCAACTTTTAGTGGATCTAGGAGGTCATTAGAGATCATATGGTCATATCCACTTTATGATGAATTGAAAGGTGTTCCACTAACAAAAGAATCCAACACATATACCAAAAATATCCACATGAGATCCATTATTTGAGGGGTTTTGATTTTCATGGTTGAGGAAATCATTCCATCCTTCATGGAGTATTTGATCACTAATGTCATGGATTTATTTCTAGCATGTCTTGGGGCCATTCCCTTGATTCATGGACCTATAGGTTGGTATTTTGGTTACACTTTAGAGGCCAAGACATGTAGTGGTTTGAGATCATGCACTTCTTGAGGAGGTACACTTGGGAGGTTTCACATGCCACATAAGAGGGTTGTTACTTGGTTGATATCCTAATTAGAAGAGGAATCCTTCTTGGGAGGACACATTTGGCATAGCTACCGTGTTATGTTATACATTGTTGACTTTCCATGTGATGTAGTTATGATATATTGTTATTTTTACGTAACAATTCCATGATATTTACTCATCTCATAAGAATTCCAGGATATTTACTTATCATCAATCACAACAAAGGAGTCAATCCAAATATAACCCTACACTGAAGGGACTAAGAGGTGTGATCTTGGGAAAAATACAACTATCTAGAAAAACTCTCATGAGAGTGGAGAGGAAAGTAGTTTAACTATGCTATGAGTGAAGATTTATTGAGAACCTTAGGGGAGAAAGTGTAAATAATTTGGTGTGAATCCTAGCTAAGTGCCCTCAGACAATGTGAGTGACCGAGACCAGACAACAAAATGGTAGGTCGAGTAGTGAGCTAGACATACACATTGGTTCACTCTTACTTGTAATGGGTGAGTAAGATGTCTTAGGCATGCGATGCATCAAGATGACCATCACCGAAGACTTGAAAAAAATGTTAAGTGTAAGGCACGACATGCCTTGTGACATAAGAAACCAATCAGAAAAGTTGAAGCTTTGGTGCAACGACGCGACAAGGAGTTGGCTAGAGTCATGGGCAAGGTGCGGAGAACTTGGGTAGACATCCGATGAGTTGGCTATGATGGGGTATGTGACACACACACTTGGATGGGTTGAGTGGGTGCACACGCCCAACATGAGTCTGTTGAACGAAGATGTGGGAACTTGGTTGAATGACTTGGTGATTTGAATAGACAAGCTTATGGGAATTCGACGAGTCGGTTTGGTGAGTTGTGTGGGTGCACACACTTTAAAATTCATCTAAGGCACCTTATGTGGGCACATCAAATGGAGTGGAGTGAGTTGAGTCATCCACACACCAATTGATGCGAAGGTCCATATAGGGAAACTGACGCATATGTATAGAGCATGAGGGAGAGTCATCGAGGCATCGAAAGATTAATGAAGAGATCAAGCACAAGACAAGAAACATAAACAAAGTTTGGAGAAGGTCCAAAATTAGGCTAAGTGTTGTCTACGATGGAAATTGAAGGAGCCAAGAGGAAAAGTTTTGGAGTGGTTTGAGATGTGACAATACGGTTGGATGGGTCACCCGATGTGACTCTTCTACGAAGAGAATTTTCTTGGAACGTGGAATTCTAGTTTAGGTGAATGCATTTTAGTGCAGAACCAGTGAGGTGGTTGGGATAGGGTTGGGATAGGGTTGGGAGAGTTTGTGTGACAGACAAGATCGCAGGTCTATTGGTGAATTCGATGGAAGCCCAACTTGGTGAAGTTTTGGGTAGAGTTCGACATGGAGCTGAGGTGAGTGCGTGAAGGGTACAGGGACTCAGTGAAGGGTGCCAACGACCATAGGATCATGAATTTGTTGAGGTGAAAATTGGGCAGAGTGGAGAAAGACAAATGTGAGTAGTGAATGAGAGTTCGAGGTGAAGGTGCAACGAAGTCTGCGATGAGATTTGTGACAAAGGGAGGAGTCCCAACCAAAGGTCGATTTGTATTGCAACATGTGTATGCAACGAGGATTGTATATATCTATTGAGATGCATGTTCTTGTGAACCATTTGGTTTGTTGTACGAGATACTCATTCTTGTGTACAGTTGTAGGTCGTAAAAATACTTTGGGTGTTAGGCTATGTTGAGGTTGCCCAATTTTACAAAATATCTTGGTTATGTACATGTGTGTATTGTTTACTTGTGCAACTATTCTAAGTGTTTAATGTAATCATAATCTAACTTAATAAAGAGGGAAAGCTAACATGCGCTATCTTTCCCCCATAGTGGAATGATGTTGTTCAAGATGCGATGGTGCCTGTGCAAGAGGGAAAGCTAGCATGTGATAGCTTTTTCCCACGGTGTAATAATGTTTTACGAGATGCTCTCATGCTTGTGCAATAGGGAAAGCTAGCACATGCTAGCTTCCCCCCATGGTGGATTGATGTCGTCCTAGATGTTCTTATGCTTGTGCAAGAGGGAAAGCTAGAGCATGTTAGCTTTCCCCCACTATGGGATGATGTTGTTCGAGATGCACTCCTTCTTTTGCAAAAGGAAAATCTAGCACATGCTAGATTTCCCCACTGGTGGGATGATGTTGTTCGAGATGTGCTCCTTCTTATGCAAGAGGGAAATCTAGAGTGCATTGGATTTCCCCCATGGTGGGATGATGTTGTTCATGATGCCCTCCTGCTTGTGCAAGTGGGAAAGATAGAACACACTATATTTACCCATGAAGGGATGATGTAGTTAAATATGTGCACCTACTTGTGCAATAGGTACATATACCCATGTGCTACCTTTCCCCCATGGTGGGATGATGTTGCTCGAGATGCACTCTTACTTGTGCAAGAAGGAAAGCTAGCATGCACTAGATTTCCCCCATGGTGGGATGATGTTGTTCGAGATGTTCTCTTGCTTGTGCAAGAGGGAAATATAGCACACACTAGCTTTCCCCAATGGAGGGATGATGTTGTTCAAGATGTTCTCTTGCTTGAGCAAGAGGTAAAGATAGTATGCGCTAGCTTTCCCCCACGGTGGTATGATGTTGTTCAAGATACACTACTATTTGTGCAAGAGGGAAATCTAGCATGCATTAGCTTTCCCTCATGGTGGGATGTTGTTGTTCAAGATGAGCTCATGCTTATGCAAAAGTGAAAGCTAGCACATGCTAGCTTTCTCCCATGGAGGAATGATTTCTTTCGATATGTGCTTGTGCTTGTGCAAGAGGGAAAACTATCATGTGCTATCTTTCCCTCACCTTGAATAATGTTGTTTGATATGAGCTTATGCTTGTGCAAGAGGGAAAGCTAGCATGCACTAGATTTCCCACACAATGGAATGATGTTCAAGATGCACCTGTGCTTGTGCAAGAGGGAAAGATATCACTATCACAACCACAGTTCTAATCCCCATGAATTATAATGTAATTATATAAATGTGAATTAGGCTAGTGAGACAAGGTATTGGAGCGAAGAACCCATATTGATTTAATGTGGCCAGGAGTCAAATTGTATATTATGCGCATTTATTTATTAATAAAAATAGTAATCGCTGGCTGCGATATGAAAGGGATGAAGAAAAATGAGGGGGATATGATTCCATAATAGAGAGGGGTCCAAGGGGGAATTATTCATGGGTATTAATCCAACCCACATTCATGAATTATTATCATTGTATATAACCTTCTAATTTGATGTGGATTGTGTTGAAAGACAATCATTAACTCTTGTAAGAGGGTGGGTGTGAGGACTCACATCCCATAGTTATTGGAGAGCATGGACATGAGAGTATAATTCAAGTCAAGAAAGAAAACAAAGAGAGAAAATTTGTATGGCCAAGGGGGGAGTTTTTGGAAAGTCGCATTTTTGGATGGAAAATAGTTTTTACATGCATTTTTTGGGCAAAAAAGGAAGAGTAGAAGGCTGGGAAGAGGATCATCCATGGTATACTTGAAGGTATCCATTGTTTGGGTGTGTTTTATTTTGAAAAATAGGTCTATGTGTCTATAAAAATGGGTTGTAAGCATGTAGTGTGTTTTCCTGATGAGGAAATGACTCTAGAACCTTGTGAGAGTTGTCATGAAAACTCCTTGGGTAGTTGAGAGTTCCCGAAGGTCCCCAACTAAGATTTCTTTTCCAACTGAGTTCACTAGGGGCCTTGATAAGAGAATGGTATAGCCCGAGGG
>JASDQU010261492.1:5141-15609 GCA_032191745.1 Picea mariana
ACTGGAGCAGAGGGGGAAGAGGGTTGAGGAGGGGGGGACCAGCTGAGAAACGGGAAGAGGGGAGGAGGAAGGGGTCGGTTGGGGAGTCGCAAGAGTGGTATGAGGGGAAGGAGGGGCCGAGAGACAGACCAAGGGCAAGTGGACCAGCCCCTCGGAACCGACGAGCTTTTAGGAGAAAAATTCTCGAGAGGAGAGGAAGGAAAAACGAGGACCTCTGTGAACATATCTGTTTGGGAGGCCTGGAGGATAAGATCTCCCATGTCGGAGCTAGAAGCTTTGACTGTCCCTGGGTCCAAGAAAATTTCCTTAGAACCTCCTGTCGAGACCACCTCGACCTTCTTTGATTTGTTGCAAGTAGATTTGCGCACCCATGTTTTTTTTACAGGAAAGTTTTTCAAAAGAAATTACTTGCAATCTACTTCCAGGTGCTCAATTTCATGGAAAGCATGGCATCTGAAGGGAATACACCAGTATTCTACCTTTTGGTACCAGGTAATGTCACCTAGGACAAGGTTTAGGTTCCCAATTAGTCCATATCTAATATTCACCTCTACTTGAATCCATGCCAAACACCTGTCTTTTTTTTAGGCCTAGTTGGGTTCCAAACCCACAAAAGACCCTAACTTATCCCCTATTACTTCCATAGCTACTCTAGTCCAGAAAGCCAGGGTAAGGCCTGGAAGTATAGCCCATACCTTCATTTGGGAGACAGGTTCGTGCTTTGGTTTGAATTCTACTGCCTGGGGCTTAAGAACCAAGCCTGACAACCCCCATGACCATTTACAACACAATAAATTGTCTTTGTATGTCGTTGAGTTGCAAAGAAAGGACTTCTAGCCTCTAGGTAGAATGTGGGCTTCCGATGCATACCCTAGAATTGGAGACCAAAAGTTATCTAGCCAAGATTGTAAGGCCTAAAGACCAGGTGTCTTACCTGTGAACCTTCCCACTAGTAGTTCACCATGGAAATTGGTTATGTTCGCAAGGGCCAGGTCATCTCCTACAACCATCTTCACCTAAACTCTTTTTTCCGGAATAACCTTTGTTGTAATACGCTAAGGCCGAGCCCCTGTGAAATGTAATGATGTTTGTAGGTTGGTGAGCTAAGTAATTATAAGTTGGTAGGATTATGTGTTTATTATGCCGAAGAGCCTAGATGATAAGGTCAGTGGGCCTGATTTTTGTATATGTAATTATGCAGATTATTAAGAAAATACATTGTTGCGTGTAGACCGACCATGAAGAAAGAGTTATGGGTGACTAAGCTCAATTGGGTAGGGAAAGGAATGGGGATGAGAGGCTAGGAAAGATGGGCTAAGCTGGAGGGCTTAACCCAAGGGAATATTATAATGTATTCCTGAAAAGTACTAAAGTTGGGAAAATAAACCTAGTTATCCTAAGTTCCTTTGAGGAGAGGAACAAACACCAAGTAGAGAGGAGCGTGCTCCTGGAGAGCCAAGTGTCACCCAGGACCCACCTTTTTTGAGGGTTCATGAACCATTTTGTCCACCTTTCAGAGGAGTTCGCTCTCACCATTGCAGCTCTCTCACGATTCTGCAAGCTGACCATTCTCACCATTTTACTTGCTCGCTCTCAACATTCTGACCAGTCTAGCCATTTAGTTTCCCACGAGTTCATCCTTAGCATGTTGGCCATTCTTTGTGTAGTTCACACATGCATTGAACAAGTATGCAACCAAAGTCATTTCCTTCTTTGTGAACCTCTATAAATGGTTGAGTTATCCCCTTGCCTTACCCAATTTTTGGTGTTTGTGGATTGAAGAGGCGGGTTGTCAAGCCCATGGTTTAAGAAGCAGGTTGCTAGGCATGTGAGAAACTCTCTCCGGATGAGAGAGTTTGTTGGGAAGTGATTTCTCCTTGAGGGAGTCTAGTACCAGCTATGAAGCTCTGAGAATTCTTGATCTGGCTTGTTGTTGAAGCCCTGGAAGGGAAGTGGAACAATCGATGGACTGTGGAACAATGAAGGTACATATTCTCTGGGTGGGACAGGCATGTGGGGAATGAGAGTCTGTGAGAAATGGGCATAAGTAGGCTCCTTGGAGAGAATCCTTCCAGTTGTAGAGTGCAGTTTCTCATAGCCTCAACCTAGGGCTAGGATTTCTTTTCTCTGGGTGGAGTTTAGTCCCAGCTCGGGGGTGACCCACTACTGAGCGTGATGAGCAGTGTGGTCTAAGGTTGGGAGGTTTGTGGAAGGTCTGCACGCAGTTGGTGGTCATCTATTAAAAGATAAGTACCAAATCTTTGTTCTCTGTATGATGTGTATTGTGTAAATGTGTTATAATGTTATCAGAATTGTTTGTGTTTATTGCATGTATGTATTATTGTTGCTTCCGCATGAAATGTGTATGAACAAAATGTTGTGTTGGTTTAAAATTTCATTATAAATATATATATGTATATCAGAGCATTATTTGGAGTAGCATGGCCCGGCCTGGGATGCTGGGGAAGTTACAACTTGGTACCAGAGCAACAAAACAAGGATACAGTGGTTTAGGTAGCATTACCCGGTAAGGGCTGGTGGTCGGGGACGTTACAAAATGGTATTAGAGCAATGGTTTCAACACTGAGCCTGGATGGGCCAGGAAAGTGGAAGTTGAAGAGAAGGTTTCAATAGGAATTTTTTGTCGAAATGGACAAAATTGAAGTTTAGAGCCCAGTTTTCAACATTGAGCCTGAATTAGGCCGTATAAGTGGTTATGGAATCAAAATCTCAGAGAAAAATGTTGTTGAGAAGGACAAAATTTGAATTTTAGAGCATTCCATAGTGCCAAGGGAACACCTTGGCCGTGTTTGGAAGCTCAGGAGGTATAGCGGTTCAAGAAAGATAGTAGAGAAAAGAGATTGCAGTAACCGTGGGTTTGGAACCACAAGGTTTGAAGTTGGGCCATGGGATCTGTTCAAGAGAAGGAGGATCCTTCACAACCATCATATCTGGAGAAAGGTGCATGAGGATTAACCCCTAATTACTTCGGACTTCACGACTTCAGCGAAGTTTATGTTTGATAGAGAAGAAAGGGTCGAAGTCCCGAAGAGGCTCTACGATCCGGGGGGGGAGTGTTTATCATTGGATTTGACCAAGGATGGATCAGAACTGTAGGGATAAGCCAAGAGCGGAAGGTAAGAAAGTTCAGGAGTTCGGTGTTCGGGAGAAAGGGGGTATACTAAGGTGAAATCTCCCGAAGCTCGAAGTCCCAAAGTGATGTGGTTTGCTGACGTCACTAGGGATGACGTGGACACATGGGATGTGTGGCACGTGTCAGTGAGTTAAGAACCTTTGTAAGATAGAAATGCAGTTAGAACATGACATATGTCACCCGCCTAATTGGGGCATGTGTCAACTTTGTGTGTCCTTTCACGTGGTGCTCCTAGTGGTGGCACAAGGTAGTTAAACTTGGAGAAGAAGTTAGGTAGATCAGGGTCGCATTAAATTTGATCACGATCTATCAAGATCGATGGTTGGGAGGCATTGCGGAGATCGAAGTTGCGCGGTAGATAATTCTACAAGGCGGTCCCGCAATCCAAACCACAGTTTCCCAGAAGGGGTACGTCCACAGTTTCCTAGAAGGGGTACGTGTCAGCGTGGGGAAAATTGCGGAACAATCGACGGGTTACTCCAAAACCACCGACCCATGTCCCCGCACTTTGAAAAGTATAAAGTTTGATGTGATGTTTTCAGTATTTATTAGTTCAAGCATGGAAACCTTGGGCCCCAGTGGACGCGTGGTGTCAGATCGTGAATTCTAGAGACTTGACACTCCAGAAGAAATGGCTCGTGATGGTATGAGAGGAAGAAACCCTTGAAGTTCCATAACGCCGAAGTAAAGTGACGCGATGACGTCACTGGGGTGACATGAAAATATTTGGAGATTCGCGATTCAGGATTTTTGGGGTGTGCAGATGTGAAATTCGACGAAGCCCGAAGCTTCAAAGTCTCAAAGCCCTGAAGCCTGGAGTTCCGTAGTAAATATCAGTGGTTAGATGCTGGGAATTCATGGACCGTTGATCCACCCCACTTCACGAGTTCACCAATTCGACACTTTGGGAGATTTGTTGTGATGTGCTTTGGAAACTACTGAAGTCGGAGTCCCCGAATCTCCTATCCACTGTAGATTTGTGCAAGGAATGTGGACCGTAGATCCACCATTCTTCGCGTGTTTGACAGTTAGTTGTTCTGTGATGTGTGTGACGTGCAGAAAAGGGAAACCCTTCGAAGCCCCGGAGCCCAAAGTTTCGAGGCTCCAGATAAGCACCCAAATCATTAGTGTTGGGTCACATCCATGGTCACATGCGAACCAAGGGATGAAGAAAAAGGGGCTAGCGCCCGAAATTTGTTGTAGAATAGACTGGGCTTAGAGATAGAATCCCAAGGGGTTCTTGGCCGATCAAGACCCACAAAAAATGGAATCTAATATTGTTTTTGTTGAATCAGATTGGTTTACTCTGGAAAATTATTAAAGTCTGATAGCTTGACAAAACTTGATTGACTGCACATTTTGCAGAGTTAACAATTGACAGAACCGAACCGAATTGTCGCATAGTGTAGAGGAATGGAGGAGGCACAGGATGCTTACAGTTAGGAGAATGAAGCAAGAGGAATGGATGTCCATTGGGAGTTGAAGGAACAAACTCCAATGGGCATGGAGAAGAGATAGATAAAGAAGGGAACATGATGAAAATCATTAAAAAGTTGCAAAAAGATGTCCAAATTCATCGAGAAGATAACAAAAAGCTTATGAGATCCAGGGAGCAGTAGGGAGACTTCAATATGAATATGATGCGGAGCCTAGAAAGAATTGAAAAGAAATTGGATAAGGAAAGTAGACCCAACAAATCAAGGAGCCACAGTTCCCCTGATGTGAAAAGGAGAGAAGGAAGTGGTAACAGACATCACCAACACTCCCAGAGGCATTCCAATAAGAGAGAACACAACAGCTCAAGTCCATCCCCTACTAGGAAGCATAAGAGGTCTGGGTTGGATGAGCTACGAGGGGAAATGAACAAAATCAAACCTCCTATATTTGATGGTGAGCACAAGAAGGATGAAGATGCAGAGACATGGTTGCTAGGCATGAGGAAGTACTTCCAATTGCATGGCTATTCTTCTCATGCAAAGGGAAGAATTTCCATATACCAACTTAAAGGAAAAGCATCCATGTGGTGGGATCAGCTGGTGCAAGTACAACACCTCAGGGAGAAATATGTGACTTGGAAGGATTTCAAGAGGCATTTTGAGAAGAAATACCTGACCAAGAGGTATTATGATAGAAAGATGAAAGAGTTCTTTGAACTTAAACTAGACAGCATGGCTATTGATGAATATGAAAGGATATTCTTAGAGTTGTTGAAGTATGTCTCCTTCATCAAGGATGAGACAGTGAAGATTCAGAGGTACCTGAGTGGAATGTCATCTTTCATCAGTGATAAAATCCAATATGATGATCCCAAGAATCTGGAAGAAAATATCAGGAGAGAAAAATGATTATATGATCAACAAAAAAGAAAGCCTACTTTCCATAAGGCTTGGGAGGACAAGAAAAAGTTCAAGAAGGAACAGAGGAAGAAGGGAAACAAGCCTCCATTTTTCAGAAACAGTCATCAAGGACAACCATCTTTTAGAAAGCCTAGAATGGTTGAGGTAGGAGGGAAAAGGTCAAGCCAAACACCCGTTCAATGTTAGGGTTGTAAAGGAGACCACAAGTATAGAGATTGTCCTCACAAAAGTGACAAGGTAAGAGCTTTCCACAATGTACATCAAGCAGCAATAATGGAGGACATGGGAAGAAGAGTACCAAGGATCTATGCAGCCCTGGACAACAAGCAAGATGAGTTTCAATCACACCTGATTGAAGTTGAATGTATGATCAATAACCATGCCTTAACTATTTTAATTGATTCGGGGGCTATTCATAGCTATATAAACCCTAAGGTAGTGGAAAGATTTCTTTTTCCAAGAAGCAAGCATGGGAAATCTTGGCTAGTACAACTGGCTATAGGAGCCAAGAGGAAAGTTGTTGAGTTGGTTAAATCATGTCCAGTGTGCATGAATGGACTGTGTACCAAGGCAGATTTGAACATCCTGTCGTTGGGATCATATGATTGCCTAATTGGTATGGATTGGTTGGACCAACACCATACCATATTAGACTGCCATAACAAGGCATTCACTTTCTTGGATGAGGAAGGAAATCGGAAAACAGTCCAAGGAATTCCTAGGGCAGTTACTGTTCGGGAAATCTCAGCAATGCAGTTGAAGAAGTGTTAAAGGAAGGGTTGTCAAATATTTACAAACCATATGGAGGAAGCATCTAAGAATAAGGTGTCAAATCCAGAGGATCATGCAGTCCTGGAATATTTTGAAGATGTGTTCAAGGAGGTACCGGGACTACCTCCAAAGAGAGATATTGATTTCTCTATTAATTTGATGCCTGGAGCAGCTCCAGTATCAAAGAATCCCTATAAAATGAGTACACTAGAGCTAAAGGAATTACAAATGCAGCTTGAAGAGCTTCTGAAGAAGGGGTATATACTCCCAAGTGTGTCACCTTGGGGTGATCCGGTATTTTTCATGAAGAAGAAATATGGGACAGTGATATTGTGCATCAATTTCAGACAATTGAACAAAGTGACTATAAAGAAAAAGTACCCTTTGCCAAGGATTGATAATCTCTTTGATAAGTTGAAGGACGCAAAGATATTTTCAAAGATAGATCTCAGGTAAGGATATCATCAGGTAATGATTAAAGAGGAAGACGTCAGCAAGACCACCTTCAGGACAAGGTACAGTTGTTACGAGTTCATAGTGGTGCCATTTGGGTTATCAAATGCACCAATTGTTTTTATGTGCTTAATGAATGGTGTTTTCCAGGAATATTTAGACAAGTTTGTCATTGTTTTTATGGATGACATACTTATATATTCCAAGTCAAAAGAAGAGCATGAGCATCATTTGAGGATGGTGTTTCAAGTGCTAAGAAAACATCAGTTGTATGCCAAATTGAGCAAGTGCTCATTTTATCAAAACAAAATTCACTATTTGGGGCATATCATATCCGAAGAAGGGATTGCAGTGGATCCTGAAAAGATTGAGGGCATTAAAGGGTGGAAAACACCTAAGAATGTGATAGAAGTCAAATCCTTCATGGGTCTAGTTGGCTACTACAGAAGGTTCATTGCAGGGTTTTCGAGAATATCTCACCCCRTCACTTCCTTGCAAAGGAAGGGGAAGAAGTTTCAATGGATAGAAGAATGTGARAAGAGTTTCCAGCAATTGAAGCAGTTGTTAACCAGTGCTCCAAYTCTGAATATCGGAGATCCGAATGAAGATTTCATGGTTTGCACATATTATGCATGCAAAGAAGGACTTGGTGGAGTCCTTAGCCAGAATGGGTTTGTGATATGTTTCGAGTCCAGAAAATTGAAAGAGCATGAAAGGCTCTATTCCACTCATGATTTGGAATTGGCAACCATAGTGCACGCTTTGAAGAAGTGGAGGCACTACCTCATGGGAAAGAGGTTTGAGCTAAGGACAGACCATAACGTTCTGAAATATTTGTTTGATCAACCTACTTTGAATGCTAGGCAGGTAGATGGTTGGAATTCCTCTGTGAGTATGCCTTTGATATCAAGCACATCAAAGGAAAGGAGAACAAAGTGGTTGACGCACTCAGCAGGAGAGTGCATGAACTGCATGTTACCACCATTATCATGTATCAGACAGATCTTAAGGCATATTTTATGAAGCTGCAAAAGCAGATTTTCAATACATGGAATTGGTAACAAAATTGTAGCAAGGTAAAATGCAGCAGAAAACTAAAGATTATGAATTTGGAATTGATGGAATTCTCTTGTACAAAAACAGAGTTTATGTACCATATTCTCCGGAATTGAGGAGTGTGATTTTAAAAGAGATGCATAATTCTCCTTATGCAGGACACCGAGGATATCAAAAAATAGTTTCAGCAATCAAGAGCCAATATTATTGGCTCGACATGAAGAGGGAGATTGTTGAATACATAGCTAAATGCTTGGAATGTCAAAGGGTCAAGGCTGAGCATAGACACCCAGTTGGGTTACTACAGCCATTACCCATTTTTGAGTGGAAATGGGAAGTGGTGACAATGGATTTCATCACAGGATTTCCCAGAACAAGCAAGCAACATGATGCAATCATGGTAGTGGTGGACAAGCTTACTAAAGCTGCCCATTTCATTCCTATGAAGACTACTCATAAGGAAACTAACGTTGTTGATATTTATATGATAGAAGTAGCACGCTTGCATGGCGTACCCAAGACAATTGTGTCTGGCAGAGACCCAAAGTTTACATCAAAGTTTTGGAAGGGGTTATTCAAAGGGTTCGGAATAAATTTGAACTTCAACACTACTTATCATCCCAAGTCTAATGGGAAGATAGAGAGGGTGAACCAAGTGATAGAAGATATGTTAAGAATGTATGTGATGGACAAACCATCTAAATGGGAAGATTCTCTACACTTGGTAGAATTTTCCTACAACAATGGGTATCAAGCATCACTGAAGATGAGCCCATTTGAAGCACTTTATGGCAGAAAGTGCAATACCCGAGTAAACTAGGACAACCCAGATGATAGGGCAGTGGTTGGGCCAGAGTTGCTCAAGGAAATGGAAGAGAAAATGCTGAAGATTAAGCATAGTTTGAATGCTGCCCAAGACAGGCAGAAAAGTTATTCTGACAAGAACAGAACTCACATGTAATTTAAAGTGGGCAACCATGTTTTCTTGAAGGTGAAAGCCAACAGAAGTTCCCTGAAGTTGGAAAATTGTTCCAAGTTGGCAGCCAGATATTGTGGTTCATTTGAAATCCTAGAGAGGATTGGTCCAGTGGCTTACATGCTTGCATTACCTGCATCTATGTCTATACATAATGTATTTCATGTGTCTTTGCTTAAGAAATATATACCTGATGCTAATCATGTTATTGATTGGAATGCGATTCAAGTGGAGCAAGAAAGCGCTTTTCAAGTGCATCTGGTATGCATTTTGGACCAGAAAATCAAACAGCTTTGAAATCGAGCCATAGGGATTGTAAAGGTTCAATGGTCTTGGTACGGTCCCGAGGACGCAACATGGAGCATGAATATGCTATGCGGGCAGAATACCCACATCTTTTTGAAGATTTTGAAAATCTTGTTGATATTATGTAAATGAGTTGCATTGAGGACAATGCAAAAATAAGGAGAGGGGATTGTAATACCCCAAGGTCGAGCCCCTCTAAAATGTGATGATGTTTGTAGGTTGGTGAGCCAAGTAATTATAAGCTGGTAGGCTTATGTGTTTATTAGGCCAAAGAGCCTAGATGCTAAGGTCAGTGGGCGTGAGTTTTGTATATGTAATTATGCAGATTATTAATAAAATACATCGTTGCGTGTAGACCGACCACGAAGAAAGAGTTATGGGGGACTGAGCTCCAGTGGGTAGGGAAAGGAACGGGGTTGAGAGGCTAGGAAAGAGGGGCTAAGTTGGAGAGCTTAACCTAAGGGAATATTATAATGTATTCCTGAAAAGTACTAAAGTTGGTAAAATAAACCCAATTATCCTAAGTTCCTTTGAGGAGAGGAACAAACTCCAAGTGGAGAGGAGCATGCTCCTGGAGAGCCAAGTGTCACCCAGGATGCACGCAGATGTATGTGGGAATTTCCACCTTTTTGGGGGGTTCACGAACCATTCTGGCCACCTTCCGGAGGAGTTCTCTCTCACGATTCTGCAAGCTGACCATTCTCACCATTTTCCTTTCTCGCTCTCAACGTTCTGACCAGTTTGGCCATTTAGTTTCCCACGAGTTCATCCTCAGCATGCTAGCCATCCCTTGTGCAGTTCACGTACTCACTGAACAAGTACGTAGCCAGAGTCATTTATGCCTTTGTGAACCTCTATAAATTGTTGAGTCGTCTCCTTGCCTTACCCGATTTTTGGTGGTTCTGGATTGAAGAGGTGGGTTGTTAGGCCCGTGGTTGAAGAAGCAGGTTGTCAGGTCTGTGAGCAACTCTCTCTAGGTGAGAGAGTTTGTTGGGAAGTGATTTCTCCTGGAGGGAGTCCAGTACCAACTACAGAACTTTGAGAATTCTTGATTCGGCCTGTTGCTGAAGCCCTAGAAGGGAAGTGGAGCAGCCGATGGATTGTGGAGCAGTGAAGGTGCAGATTCCTGGGGTGGGATAGGAATGTGGGGAATGAGAGTCTGTGAGCAGTGGGCATAAGTAAGCTCCTTGGAGAGAATCCTTCCAGTTGTACAGTGTAGTTTCCCGTAGCCTCACCCTAGGTCTAGGATTCCTTTTCCCTGGGTGGAGTTTAGTCCCAGCTCGAGGGTGACCCACTGCTGAGTGTGATGAGTAGCGTGGTTTAAGGCTGGGAGGTTCATGGAAGGTTTACACGTAGTTGGTGGTCATCTATTAAAATATAAGTACCAAATATCTA
>JASDQU010261495.1:0-10317 GCA_032191745.1 Picea mariana
ACACAAGAGATTATCTGTCAATCTCTTATTAAAACACATAGTGCCTTAGCTCGTCTTATTCAACCAAACCGTCCATGGGGACAACCTTTAGACTTCTCTGATATCAGAGAATAGTTAGGTGACATTAACTTCACTGTGAATTCTACAGATCCAAACACAAATCCTCCTGTAGGAGGATCTGGGATACCTCCTTCACCACCTTCCTCATCTCCTTCCCCTCTTGGAGGAGATTCCTCTTCAGACAAAGGCAACTCACCTTCTGAGCCTTCCACACCCATTACCCCAATGGCGAATCAGAACAACCCTGCTAGACCCTGGTTGGACCAGGATGTTGTAGCTGTACCTGGAGCCCAACACCCTTTACCTAAGCACCCGAAGAAATGGCTTCCCAAGTTTGATCTTGATTCAAAACAGATAGCTGAAGATCATATTAAAAAATTTATGTTAGCCATCAGACTCCGTAATGTTGAACATGAAGACGTTGTCTGTAGGTTGTTCCCTTATACTTTTGAGGGTAATGCATCCACTTGGTACTTTTCCCAACAGCCCCATACCATCGTGTCTTGGGAAAGGTTTGAGTCATGCTTTTTGGAAAAATTCGGAGACGGTAAACCTCCGGAAGTCTTAGTCATGGATCTTTCGAGCTTAAAAATGAACCCAAAAGAAAAAGTTAAAGATTTTAATCAAAGGTTCTTAACGCTTAAAAATCGAATCCCTGCAGATTCTATGCCTACTGAGAGTCTTGTAATAGCTTACTACACTAAAGCTCTACATCAAAGCATAGCTATTTGGGTCAAACGATCTAAAAAGGCCACGTTGTTAGAAGCCTTCGAAGAGGCTACTTAGATTGAAAAAGACATACTTAGCCTTAAGGACTCTTCCAGCAACGAAACTGAGACTGTTTCTTCTTCCAAAAAGAAGATTGAAATCCTCCCCAGACCCGCACAAAGAAAAACACAACCTGAAAACTCTGATTTGGAAAATTTAACTAAAGTTGTACAAAAATTGTCTAATCAAGTTATAGATTTAAAAAGGTTGACTGAAGAAGCTTCCTCGAGTAAAGGACCCTACAAACCCCCTTTCCGAAAGCCTTTTCCTACCAACCGGCCTAATTCAAACCCCGAAGGCTTGAACCTAGAAAGTTTACAATGTGATCTTCAGACAATTCTAGAAGCCCAAGATAACTTGATGCCTCCTGAAATTCCTTAGGAGGAAGTCGAACAGGAAACGACTCAAGAAGAAGAGTCTTCTCCAAACATCTTTGGACACTTCTCGGATAGCATCTTTCAAGCTAACTTCGAGACTGTTCACCCTTACAACACTAGGAGTAAGACATCAAACAAACCTCTTGCTGAGAACACTACAACTACACCGCCAAAGCCACCTAAATCAGTAGAAACTAAACAGAGTAATGTCGGCCCTAAATTAGATTATGATGTTGTTGAAGATCTTAAAAAATTAAGGGCTAACATTTCTATTTATGAGTTGTTGAATTTTCCATTTTTGTTACAGAAGATGTTGCAAAATATTTTAGAAAATGGCAAGAATGGTAATGGTAACAAGGTTGTGCAAAGCAAAGTTCCGCAGAAGACTTCCACTAAAAATAATCCTGATCCTCAAGATAAAGGAAGCCTTCCTGTAACTCCTGTAAATAATGTAAATAATGTAGATAAAGTAGCATTAGAAACTGTGAGTAACAAACCACAAGCTACTACTCTAAGTACTCGCAAGAATGTACCTCCTTTTCTTTTAACTTTCAAAATCTTCAACAGAAATATGCACAATTGTATGGTTGACTCAGGAGCATCATCCAATGTGATGCCTTGGTCTGTCTGCCAAAATATTAATGCTGAAGTAGAACCATCTTCTTTAAAAATCATACAACTTGATTGAACAGATGTAAAAGTTATAGGCGAATTAAAAAATGTATTGATTAGATTATCGTCTAAACCAAAGGTTCATCAGGTTATTGATATAATTGTGGTGAATATTCCGGAAGTGTATGGTCTGTTTTTGAGCAGGGACTGGTCGGAGAAGCTACATGGTTACTTCACGACGGAATGGTCTCATTTATGTCTTCCAGAGAATGGTAAGCCCAACAAGATCAGGGTGACTCATGAGCGTTACCTTAAGTTCACGGTCATGGATTTGAACGACCCTAATGAACCGTACACACCTCCTGCTGATTCACCTGAAGTCCAAGGGATGGACACCTTCTTCAAAAATTTCATGGCTGAAGTTTCACCTATCAAAAATCCAGAACAGCAGTCCGAGATCATAGCATATGTGCAACCAACAACTTCTATGCAACAGTCCCATGAGCCCGATGGAAATCAAATTTGGTCTCTATATTTCGACAGTTCCAAGTCTAAAGAAGGAGCTGGTGCAGGCTGCATCATTATCGATCCGGTAGGTAACAAGACATTAATGGCTTGTAGACTATAATTTGAGTGTACAAATAATATCGCAGAATATGAGGCTTTACTGCAAGGTCTCAGAAAATCCTTGGACATGAACATTCAAAATCTGGTTGTATTCGGCGACTCTGAAATAGTGGTTAGACAGGTAAGAGACTCTATACACTACCTTTCCCTGCATCTCAATAGTTACCAGNAATGAATAAATTTTCTTCTTTTAATATAAATTCCATTCCTAGACTAAATAATGCTGAAGTAGATCTACTAGCTAATGTAGCCTCTAAACTTCTTCCTACATAAGGCTTATCCCCAAACGCATTCTCCGTGGAGCTATTGTTTCGACCATCTATTCCTGACAATATTACAAAATGGAGAGTATTTGACGATGATCAACAGATCATTAACTTTCTACACATGGAAGAAACCTTTCAAGGTGCAGTGATAGATGAACGCACACACGATGACAATTTGCATGACTTTACGGTAATACCTAATCCAAAATCTCCTGAAGCTCTATCGAACATGGTAAATTACATACCCAAATCTGTTGTTAGATTAGAAAAGTTTTATGATTTTGAAGATAAAAAAAGACGGTCAATTGTGAAACCAGCAGTTCCTCACTGTCTTATGAAAAAGTCAATTTAGGGACTAGTGAAAATCCTCAGTGTATCAACTTAGGCTTGGGATGTTCTAGACAAGAAAAAGTTGCTTTTGTTAAATTATTCAAAGAATTCAAGGATGTCTTTGCATGGACTTACGATGATCTTAAAATGTTTGATCCTAATATTATACAGCATGTCATCCCGATGAAGCCCCAAACCTTACCCTTCCAACAAAAACTGAGGAAAATGCATCCTAAACTAGAACCGACCGTTCAAAAAGAATTGAATAAACTCCTAAGTGATGAAATAATTTTTCCTATTAGACACACTCAATGGGTATCCAACCTGGTCCCAGTTCGGAAGAAAAACGGGGAAATTCGACTTTGTGTCGATTTCTGTAACCTCAACCAAGCGTCTGACAAAGACAATTATCCTATCCCACCTATGGAACAAATCCTTCAACAAGTATCTGGTTCCAAGAGGCTATCCTTACTGGATGGTTTCTCTGGATATAACCAAGTCTTGATGTCTCCGCCAGACCAACTAAAAAATACCTTCCATACCCCGTGGGGCACTTATGCTTATCGCAAAATGCCCTTTGGATTGATTAATGCTGGTGCTACCTTTCAGAGAGCAATGGAAATTGATTTTCGAGGCTTAATAATTCATTCCATAGTAGTTTAATTAGATGATGTGACCATGTATTCTAAGAATAAAGATGATCATCTAGCTCATTTATGAGCTGTTATGCTACGATGTCGTAAATACGGCATCTTCTTGAACCCCAAGAAGTCCATCTTTGCAGTAGAACAGAGCAAGCTCCTAGGATTCATTGTGTCTAGTGATGGGATGATTATTGACCCCGAGAGGACTCAATTCATCACTAAACTTCCCCCACCTACATCCAAAAAATCCATGTAGTCTTTCCTAGGCCAAATTAATTTCGTTAGAAGATTTGTCCCCAGTTTCTCCGAAATGGTCAGGCCTCTCCAGAACCTGATTAAGAAAGACACCCAATATCACTGGGGACCCACAGAAAACCAAGCTTTTAATTCCATAAAGAAGGCCATAATAGATGCTCCGTCTCTCATGAGCCCTGATTTCTCTCAAGATTTTACACTCTATACTTTTTCCTCTGATCGTTCCTATGCCGCAGTCCTAACTCAGAAGAATGCTGAGAACAACAAAGTACCCATCGCCTTTATGAGATTTGCTTTCAAAGGTGCTGAACTTAACTAGCCAATGGTCGATCGACAAGCCTATGCTATTTTCAAAGCAGTTAAGCATTCCCGGTCCTATCTTTTGAAGTCAAGGATGAAAGTCATTGTCCCCTACCCTGCCGTAAGGAACTTGTTAGTGCAAAAGGAGTTAGGAGAGAAAAGAGCCAACTAGGTCACCTCCTTGCAGGAGTATGACTTAGATATCACCCCAACACAGATCGTGAGAGGCCAAGGATTGTGTAAATTGGTTGTTGATTTAGAAATAGGACAGCGAGAAGAGAGTGATACGTCAAACCTAGAACAACACGATCAAAGTTTGATTTGTTGCACACAAAACCTCATAATTCCTTGGTACAACGATATTAGATTTTTGTCTTGAACATGGAAGAGCATTGAGACTAAAGTCTTCCTCCTTTCATCTAGTTAATGGTATACTGTTTCGTCAGAATTTTGACGATGTACTGATGCGTTGTCTTGAAAAGGACGAAGCAGAAAAAGTCTTGCTTGAGTTGCATGCAGGAGAAGTTGGTGGTCACTTCGGTGGAAACACTACTGCTCATAAGGTTTTAAGGGCCAGTTACTACTGGCCCACGCTTTTTAGGGACGCCCATGCCTTGTGTCATAAATGCATCATCTGTCAGAGAGCATCAGGGCAATTGCAAAAACCAGCCTTCCCCTTGCAACCCATTTCAGTCAATTCTCCTTTCCAGCAATGGGGCCTTGATATCATAGGTCCTATTAACCATCCATCCTCACAACAACAAAAGTATATTGTGACAACCACTGATTACTTTACTCGATGGTCCGAAGCCACCATGCTAAGAACTGTTAACACAAGTCAGGTGATCGCTTTTCTGAACTTGAATATCATCACTTGTTTTGGTATCCCTGATTGTCTAGTCTTTGATAACACTTCATACTTTTCTTCTCTTGAGATGAGTGAGTTCTCTTTGGAGAAAGGAATAAAGCTGAAGTATTTTGCTAGTTACTACCCGCAGGGAAACGGCTTAGCAAAATCAACAAACAAGAACTTGATCAAAATTATCAAGAGAACTGTGGCTGAAAATCACAAGAACTGGCACAATGCACTGCTGAATGCACTGTGGGATGATAGGGTAACACCCAAAGCCATTATAGGTAACTCGTCCTTTTTTCTCGTTTATGGCAGAGAAGCCATTCTGCCACCTCACATTCTTCTTCCTTCGCTTCAATTGTAACAAAAAGTCCAAGAAGAAGATTGTCCCCCTTTAAAAAGCCGCATTAACGCTTTGATGAAGTTGGAAGAAGTAAGAACCCAAGCTAAGCGTAAATTAGATCAACATCAACAATTTATTAAAAGCTGGTTCGATTCTAATTCTGCTTCTGATAGGAATTTTGAAGTAGGCGATCTCGTTTTAAAGTGGGACAAACCACACGAAGGAAAGGGTGAGCACACCAAGTTTCAAAACTTATGGGTTGGGCCATTTTTAATTGCTGAAAAGTTGGGTCGTAGTTCCTTTCGATTACAAAATCTTGAAGGGTAGCTTGACACCTATCCGGTGAATGGCCAAGCCCTGAAAAGATACTTTGCTTGATAATCACCCTTGTATTATTATGTAAATATATTTTTTTTTTTGCATTTTTTGTTTTCTTTCTGTTTTGGTTTTGATTTGAATTGATCATTTTTTTGTGTTTTTTTGAAAATATGCATACCTGTGCATTGAGCCATTCAAACAAAGACCATAAAAAAAAAATTCTTCACTAAAATAACTTCTGAAAGTTTGTACAAACATCAGTGATGTATTGCTTAATTGATATTTATGTTGAAAAAATTTGTTGTTTAAAAGAAGTTTACTGATTTCAATCTCTGAGAAAAGTTTGTCATGATCATCTATTATCTTTTTACGCTGTCCCTTTTCCGTAAAGGAATGACTCAAAAGATGTCTCCCTGCTGTAGGAATTTGTTTTATAAATAAAACATCTCTGGAGCTGAATAAAGGACGGTGTTAAAAAATTATGATGAGGTCTAAAAAATATGTTAAAATATCAAGACTTTCAGCGTCACCCCACTCAGCTATATATCTACAAAAGAAAACAAAGAAAATTATTAATAAGAGCTTTGGGAAGTGTTTGTAAACCTGCTGGGATACCAAACAGGTCCATTGGCAGCGGGTAAATGCATGCATGGCACCAAGACAACTTCGCCGGGGTACTGAATAGGTCTGCTGGCAGTGAAGCAATGTCGGGTACATGAAAATCTACAAAAAAAATAAGAAACCTCTTTAATGTCCTTTATTCTGATCTAGAACTTCTTGACAGGATAGAGAGTCAGAGTGGGTTAAATGGCAACCCTGTCAAGGCTATGGATGCCTGCTGGCAGCAGTGGCCATGCCAACAGTATTGAAGATTTTATCATTAATATCGTGACTTGCTAATCTTAAGACTGTTATCGGTTTTCATCTTTTAAAACAATGCGAGAAAAGATGGTAAATGATGATGTTTGTACGATTTTCTGGTTGTTGTTTTTGAGTTGAAATTTTCTTTGCTGTCTTAATCTGAATTTATTTCTTTGACAGAGATAACTGCTTCTACCAGTGTGTCGCCATTGTTGGCAGCCAATTCAATTTTTTCTATTTTTCTATAAGCTGCCTACACCTATGTCTTCTGAACTTCAAATTGTCGTCGCATTTTGCAAATAGACGATATTTTCATTTCTTGCGACACTTGCAAATTGGTCTCCATTTAGTTTTCACGACTGTAAGCGTGAAAACTCCTCCATCGTTATTTGAACTGTCATGATCTCTTTATTGATATTTTGAAAGGCACTTACCTTTGGTTTGTCATTATGTGGCTGAAAGGATTTTTGAATTATGCCTATTTGCCTATTCTTATATTGGTTGCATAACTTGATTTTATTAAACTGGCAAGGCATTGAGCATGTTAGATTTATATTTTTGGACTTGCCTAGCAATTGAACTGCATAGGGGTCATGGTTTATTTTGTTTTTATATGATGTGATCCTTATTGTTATAAGTTCTTGGCTTGTCAATTTTATGAATTCAATTGGCACAATGGTTTAAAATGTTTGATTACACATTTATGCAATGGCGCGTGGTTAGCATTTGTGTTGATTTCACGTTGAATGATATTGGTTTGAAAAACTATAGTCTTTTGTGCATTGGCATATCACTCATCGTTTGATGTTTTGGTTGACTGAATAATATGGTCTTGATCCGTGTTATGATTGATTGAACAGAGTTTGAACTTGGCGGTTGTACTTTGACATTACTATTATGCATGGCGGGGAATAACTCCACCACCCTCGCATGCGCACATTAATGCTTCCCCTTTGATCGTTCATTGCTGTTACACTGGATATTTCCGCTCCTGCGCGTTGAAGAATTCAAGCCAACCCTTACCATGTGCTCGCACCATGGCCCCTGTCATCTGAGCTGAACCTAATGGCAGCCAGACTCTGTTGATGTTCGATAGTTCCCGGAGTGATCTCGAGGACAATGGGTGGCTCCCATTCATGTAGAAATTCGAGGGCTTTAACCTCCGCGTTGCTAGGCAATTCGCCATGACCTTTGATGGCTGTTGAGCCAAGGTCGGCGATGTTCAGTTTCAAATTGATGAGCAGTTTATTAGTCTTGCTACGATTTTGCCTGTCACCGGAAAACGATGGTCCAAGAATTGCAAAGTAGAAGAGGTCCCTTGGCTTCTGCTCTTCCAGTCACATAAGATTAGTTCCTGTGATAAAGGGTTGCCCATGACCATGCTGAAACAACATTGGCATGAGTTATTGATGATTATCAAACAGTTTATCACCTGCGAAGGTCGGTACGGTTTTGTTTTCTTACACCACCTTCGTTTTCTTATGGTTTTTATGGGTTATCGACTCAATATGCCCTATTCTCTGCATAGAATCCTGTTCAAAATGTCTAAGAAATACAAAAGGAACTAGGCTAATAGCATCCTTTTTGACTTTGGGCTGGTTAAAATTATTGTTGTCTGTCATTTGGGGTTACACGAAGATTGTTGGAGTAATTTTCTTACTCGAAATGATTTTGAGAATTCAAACCCTCCACAGGTTGACAAACCTGTGGTGAGCGAAGACAAGTTCGTACCCTCGGTACCCTACAGTATCCTTTTACCTAAACCCTTGCCCGACTCACCTATCGACCTACCCCACTCTATGACCAAGGATGTCGAGACTGTTAAGCCTGTGGGAAAGAAACCTAAATCCAAACCTACTGCAAATGCCAAAGGCAAAAAGAATGCCCGTCTAATTTCTCAGATGGCAAGAAATAAGCCAAAACCCCTTGTCGAGCTTAACCCTATCATGTTGAGTGAAGACTCCGACTCGAAAGTGGAGCATTTCCTGGCTAGTGAATATCCCTATTCGGAAGGTTTGTGTGCTGAACCCTCGTATGACTTTGTGTCAAACCTACCCCCTTGCCTACAAAACGACCCTAACTACCCAGGCATTAAGTTGCCTTGTGAAACCCCTGGTCATTCATCCAAACCGTCTCCTTCTTTGTCAAAACCTACAGCGCCACCCTGTGATCAATGTAGCTTGTGGCTGGAAAGATATTATCTTGATGTGCCAATGCTACAGTCGAGAATTCACTCTTTGGAGGACCAGGTTGCATGGCTTACCAGTCAAAAGGCTAAATTGCAAACCACCGATAAGAAACAGAGGACGACAGGTTCCATCTTGTTTAAAAATGTGGAGTCAGCTACAGCTAAGTTGGCATAATTTGAGCAGCCTCACACAGGTATGTTTTAATATCTCTTGTTTATATAACGAATTCAAATTCTTTGAATAGCTCTATCTACAACATTGATTGGCTTTGTCACATTATTGCATTCTGTACATAGTTTTGTTTTGATAAATGGAATTTCGTTTTCCCAGTTTACCTTCGATTGGATTTTCATCGATTTGATTAGATCTTGGTTTGGATTTGATTGGTTTGATTTAGCTTAAATTGGATGCTTTGCTGTTAATGGGAGTCGTTTGTATCCATTCTAGACACAAGCTGTTTCTCATTTTCAATTTCGAACACAATCGCATTTTGATTCGTTCTGGTTATAATGTAAACAATATGATTGGCAATAATGGTTAACTATTACGGTTTTTATGTTCCATATGATTTTTGACCAATTCGAATACAATTCGGATTATTTTCAATGTGATTCTGTGCAAATTCACCCAAATCGTGAATGGATATGATTCATAACAGTTATACCCATCCGGTTAATTCACATTGGTTTACTCGACTATGTTATCAGTTGGTTTCATATTGCAATGAATATGCTGTTTGAATTCGATTCAGAGAATGAAATTGACTGTATCCAGGTTCATGATTTGTTTCTATAATTAAAATCAGTCGTTATTTGTTTTGATTATTTGCCCAGTTGATAATTATAACCTCTGGTGATTCTATTACGGTCCTATCTGTTGACTGTGCAAGGATCAATCATGAAATTGGTTGGGTCGATGCTGTTACATATGATTTCATTTACACATAATCGAAACAGTCTTTCTATCTTTACATTTGATTGAACGATATGAATATGTTGTTATATCATTATAGCCATGACAAGTGGAAATTGGTTCTGTTGGATTGGATCGTATCACATACGATGTGACTCACTATTGATTTCATTTGATATGAAATAGTCTTGTTACTGTTTGACCCGATTTTATGGTGAAAGCAAAACAGAGTATGCTTACCCCTGTTTTCGATTGAATCACTTTAGATTATGTTTAATATTAAATGATAAAATCATTAGTGATTCGTTTTGAATGATCATTGGAAGATAATTAGTTTTAATTGTTTAAAAGAGATTTGATTTGATTTCGATCCTGATCCTGTATGCTATTTTAGACTAGCTACAGAATTAGATGATTCTGCAGCTAAGTCTGTAGGATTAGATTTTTATTGTTTTGTTAATAAAATATCTTTCTAACTTGTTATTTTTGGTCTATTGCAGATGAATTCAAAATTGCAGTGGATTTGATGAGCAGTTAGGGGATATTTGAAATATTCTGATGTCATTTTAGTTTCCTAGTTTAGTTGATTTTGGGAATATTTC
>JASDQU010261496.1:1455-15609 GCA_032191745.1 Picea mariana
TATCGCGATTACGCTCGCTTCTCCTTGTACCTTAAAGGACATGTGGGTTCTTCTTGATCCAACAATGGTCGGATCATTTGCTTGGATCTAACGCCTGAGATCTATCCTCCTCTTCAACGATCTCTTCTTGTCTACATTCAGATCTGTCGACCCTCGTTCTTTCGAGAATTTTGAATGGATCCAACGATCAGAAATGTTTCTCAAGCTTTACGGGCCTTCGATCATTCGATCAACCTGAACTTATCTTCTATTTTCCTGGTTGCGTTGCCTTTGATCATTCGATCTTCCTGAACTTATATTCTATTTGCCTGTCTGTTGCAAACTTCCTGTACTCATGCCATCAATCCTCTGTACATTCTTCCTGTACTTATGCTACTTGACATCAATGACAAGCATTCGATGTCTGTTAAATATTTGCCATTCGTTGTCTGTTAAATATTTTCCAACAACATTTACCTGTTGAGGCACAGTGGGTGCCTTTCCACGGTCACCCTGGACAGATGTAGCTTGTGATATCTCACGTTCACCCTGGATAGATGTTTACACAATAAATTAATCAACAAGAGTTATGAAAGTAATTTTAAGATTAAAAAAATGAAATATTGTAGTAATATCAGAAAATAAATAATGAAAAATGAAATATATGTAGTAAAAAATTGATTGATCAAAGGTTGAGTTGAATTGTATGTAATATATTTACCCCCATAGTCGCACCCCCTCCATCTATTCTATTTAACTTGTAATTGATCAACAACTCTTCACCTAGAACTATTGTTTTTGTTGCACATACAAATATACGATTTCCTTCGCATCCCTCAAATATGAAATTCGGTTTCTTAGTTGTTGTCACTGGTCGTGTACTATTTATAAAGCCTGCAATGTTTCTAGTATCTTTTGGCTTTCCATCAATATACATAGTTTCCCCTTTATTTTGATTGTTATCTACTAGTTGTATATAATTTGCGGAAACTCCATATCTCTGCATAATTTGTGTATATCGGACCAACATCAGCCAATGATTGTATTTGTATAATGGTCCGACATACTCCATCAATTCAGTTATAGTTCCATAGCCGACCTTTATGCCATCCATGGAAAATAACCCCAATCCATGTAAGGATGAAGGAGCAATGCGATACATCTTCCCATCGATGAAGAAATTTGTGTCCACTTCAGGTAGCTCCTTAGGTTTCCATCGTTGCACTAGATGTTTATACCTCAAGGGAAACTCAATGTCACCTATGCTCTCAGCATCATAATTACACAACCCTCCGTTGGCAATAAAAAATTGCACGCATATACAAAATCTTTTCCTTACCTTTTCAGATCTAGTTGATCTAGAACCTGTAGATCTAGTAAAACACGTCTCACTTTCAACCTCTCTTAGTATATATTGATCATCACTTAAGGAAGATAGATCCAACAGATACCTATTTGGTGGTACCTACACTCATTAAAGCAAGAAGATAAGTTATCGTGCCAATACACATTTTTGGTACCAACACAGTTGCATATAGTTGCATAAAGTTGCATATAGTTGCATAAGTTTCAGTGTTGCATAAAGTTGCATATAGTTGCATATTGTCACTAAAAAACATGATAAGTTGCATTGTTGCATATAGTTTCATAGTTGGAGTTAGTTGCATATAGTTGCATATTTGCATATAGTTGCATACGAAATTGTTGCAATATAGTTGCATATAGTTGCAATATAGTTGCATATAGTTGCATAAGTTGCATTGTTGCATAAAGTTGCATATAGTTGCATAAGTTGCATAAAGTTGCATATAGTTGGATAAGTTGCATATTTTCATATAGTTGCATATAGTTGCATAGTTGCATATAGTTGCATAAAGTTGCATATAGTTGAGGCCAAGGATACCCCTCAGGATTTTATGTGTGGTACTTTAAGGCATTGTTCATGGCTCTAGATGACTCAAAGATTTCTTTAGAACCTAAGCATGGCCTTCTTCCCTATATCATTTCCAAGACCTTGAGACACATACCTACTACTCAAAAACACCTAGTGGCACCGACATCCCCAACCATAGGTTGGAATACCCTCAGAAGGCCTTGTGTGGTTATACAAGGCATCCTTATTGGCCCTGGCTTGTTGAAAGCTTCCTTTAAGGCCTAAAGTTCATGTTTCCTTCCTTGACCATGTCAAGGCCTCGAGACCCATACCTAGTGCTCAAGAATGTTAGTGTTACCTATATACCTAATTGTCAAAGGATGCCTTCAAGAGGTCATTTGTGGTGGTTCAAGGTGTCATTTATGGGAAGAATAAGAAGTGGGTTGTGAAGAAGATTGTAGCAATGATGTAAGAAACAACACCTCCCACCATGTATTACAAGTCTTGTGAGAGAAAGTGACACACCAAGACTGTTGGAAATTACACCTTGATAAATGCCCCAAGCACCTCTAAAAGCTAAAAGAAGAAGTAGTTGCACTACCACTCAAAAGAAGGTAGCATTAATTAGTTTCACTACTAAATTAGTTGCACTACTAAATTAGCATTTGTTGTTCCTTTCCATTAAATTAGCATTTTTTGTTTCTTTCGCTTAATTAGCGTTTGTTGTTCCTTCTACTTAGTTAGCATTTGCTGTTCAATTACTGTTCCATCTCAACTTACAGTATTCAGTTATTTCTTTCTAGCAGATTAGATAGTCATCAATAGGTCATCTTGTTTTTATAGATCCAATTCATGTTTCTTAATTAGATCAATTCATGCCTTTAATATCATATTCAATTCTTGTCCCTTAATTAGATCAATTCAACAATTTAATTCATGCCTTCAATTCATAGCACATTATAGATCAGATTTCAATCATGTTCAGTAGGATCTTAGCTTTAGAAACTTAATGAATGTGTGAGGAACTTGATTGTTGATAAACTCAGATTTGATACGTGATTTTAGCCTCTATGAGCTATCTGCATAGACTTTGCTGATATTCTTGAAATAGAAGACGAATCCTCGGGTTGATAAATTAAAGTTAAACTAAGGTTGTTTTTAGGACATCTTTAGAGCCCAACAATTAGCAATGGATGGGATTCTTGAATACTATGTGTTGGATCATGAATGATAGGTGGTGCTCTACCATTCAAAAGGAGGTAGCATTAATTAGTTGCACTACCATTCAAAAGGAGGTAGCATTAATCAATGACAGTCCCACGGGCAGATTGTCGACATCCCACGTGTTGAGGATGCAGACCCCTAGGCCCAACCCTCAGTGCCAATCCTTTTCCCAAAGTTATGGATCTGTTTTGCCGACTTCCCTTAACTACATTGTTCTATTGACCAGAGGTTGTTCACCTTGGAGACCTGATGCAGTTATGAGTACGACCGGGCATGGACGGTACTCGGTCCTCCAAATTTTCAAGGGCCGTCGAGGGTGCACCAGACACCGCAAGATGTGAGATGCTCTTCCAGCTGTTGGACCCTATCTCCAGTTGATTCGATATCAGGGTGGGAAAGCTATTAAAAAGAAAATATAACTCTTCTCGGGGCCCCCGACGACATCTCCGGATTTCCTAACATTGCTGTCAGTTATAGGATGAGGCACCAACAACTCTCAAAAATGGGTTTCAATTTTGTTGACTTTGGATGGAAGGTTGTTTATGATATTTCTTGAAGGGGAAAAGGTTATGGAATGCCCTAAAATGTTTCCTTGATTTCAACACCCTCTTCATTGGGATTGTTTTTTGGGAAATATTATGACATGATCGAATGACCCTCAAATCTAGGCATTATCAAGGCCATGGACTTCAAGAAATTTTTCCTCTATGCTTCTGAGACACTTTGCAAAGCCTCAGTCTTCTTGCCTATCAACAAGTGTGAATCATAGGATATGGGACACTTAGGGTCCATCCAACAAAAGTCTTTTTTAAAATGGAATTAAAGGCCCTAGATTATCTCATTTATCGTGGGGTTGGTCAAGATCTTATCAAAGGCATTCAACTCCCAGAACATGGAGCTGGATAGTTGGTTAATCAACATTCTACATACAACTCTTTCATATTATTCATAAGGACCAGACTTTTATGAAGAACACTATGGAATGCTTCTAGATTTTTTTTTATTCTACAGAGAACGCTATGAACAACCTCCATATTTTTTGTGATGCCTCATTGTCCAAGATCCAGTGGGCCAAAATGGAATGTTGTAGACAATGCTTATGTAGACAACGCCTATGTGGACAGACCTGGATCGTGAGGATAGTGAGGAGGAGAAGGTTGCAAGGTCCATTTCGGATGACAAACATGTGTACGTTCTATTTTTTTTCTTGCATCCAGGGAAGAGAGGGGGGCCAAATGAGATTGAACTTTCCCTTTCCAAGCTCGACATAGCCAAAACATATTTGTTTTTGGTAGACAAGGGGAAAACAAAAATAGAGGCAACTTGGTGAAACCATATCTCAATGCAAAAATTCTGGGTGGCATTGGTGGAACTACCACTCACCATTCTCAAGCTTTCTCATGGTGTGCCCTCTGGCTCAATCTCCTACGTGCACCCTCTAGCTCAGTCTCCTCTGCCCTTGATCTCCTTCTCTGATGTGCCCTTGCGCAAATGTCAAGGTTTGGGGAGTTACTCCTTCTGTGATCTCCTCGAATCTACTCATGGTGTTCTCTCCTCATCTATCCTTGACTCTCTTGTTCTCTCCTTGACTCTCCTCAACTCTCCTCATGTTCTCTCCTCGTTTTCTCTCCTCGTGCGCAAATTTGAATTTTTTTTGGGGTTTGGTTTATTATTCTCTTAGGAGCTACATATCCCCCTAAAGCAATATTCTAGTGAAAATATATTTCCAAGAGTTTTACAAAATATTTAATTGGTATTGTTTAAAATATCCTAAAATATATTTCACCATCATTGAACATTACATCGACACATGGATCGACATACCCCTTATCTGATAGAAACAAAGATCTGCACACCCCTTAAAAGACATGTCCATCAAATAAGAGATTTATAAAGTTCATAAAGTAAAATCCATTTACCCAATTTCATATACCTAATGGGTATCCAACCTACTTTTACAAAAAAACATGGCACCATTCATGTGTGTAGTGATTTTCATGATTTGAACTAGGCTTGCTTGAAAGAAAACTGGGTATATAACCCAGTCCATGTAAAACAAAAACATGGTAGCATTTGCGTGTGCATTGATTTTCATGATTTGAAATAGGCCTGCCTAAAAGACAACTTCCCTACCACCTTCATAAACTAAGTCATGATGCATGTGCAAGAGATGATGCCCTATCGCTCATGTATGGGTTTTTTAGGGTATAATCAAATCTAGATTTGACATTCTGATAATGAAAGACCATGTTCACTACATTGGGGGCACCTTCACCTACCATGTTATACCTTTAGTGTGCAATGTTATATGTTTTTTATGATTTATCCCACGCTTACCTTGATGATCTCACTAATTGGTCAAATAAATGACCACAATTTTGATCAAGTCTTCCCCTAAACAAGACACCTTATGAGTTTGGGATTCAGAAAAAGTGTTGTTGATACCAGTATATACTATAAGAATGTTAATGGTGAGATATTCCTGAGTCATGAGAAGTACACAGTTGATATATTGAAGAAGTTTTGGGTGCAAAACTGTAAGCCCATGGCCCCATTCACAGGTCACTGTTGCATGTGTCTAGTCCTAGTACAATTTCCTTGGTTTGTGTATTGATCCCTTTTAGTTTTGGGTTGTTAGTATTTTCAATTGCACACACCTTTCAATCTAGTGAAAGTTCAATTAATGTCCCATTCCATGTCAACAACAACACATCCATTCACTGGGAACACTAAAACTCGACAAATCAATGACTCCACTAAATTAGGGTTTATGGTTTACATGATGAATTGATGATGGAATAAAGTGGGTGTGTGAGACAAATTTGATTTCAGAAACCCTCCCATATCTTTAAGGCATGCAAATAGTATATCCATGTCAAATTTCAATGCATTCAGAAATAGTTTGAAAAAATTTCAACGTTGGCCCCATTGACACGTCATTGTTGCCCGTTTCTAGTCCTAGTACAATTTCCTTGTAAAATTTGTATAAGATATTAGGAGAATGATGGACATAGTTTGATTAATTGATGATGGACATACCTACATCATTGGTATGATTAGGCACAGTTGCACAAAGCTCCTCTTGGTTTCGAGAATAGTTAATTCTCTACTAAACATGGGAAACCATGTGAAGGTGGAAGCTCTAATTATGCCCCCCCCACCCCCCCACACATCACTCTAAATTTCCCCATATTACCTAATTTTAAATTCTAAAGAGCATGTATCATATACTATATTATACAAAATAAAAACATATAAAGACTGTTATCATTGAAATTTTGTTCACAAATGGTTACAGGAATCCAACATCTTCAAACAGTTATGAGGTCACCCATGGACCAAAATTACCACAAAATCATTTCCAAAAGGTCCAAAAACTATACAAAAAGTGATAAAATTAAGGTGTGCTATGACTACACAAGGCGCACGCGCACATGCGCAAGCCAGAAATGCACGAAAAGCGCACATGCGCACGATGCACGACTGTGGTTGCTAAAAGCCGCGCACACCTGAGAACACCACATTTATGAGATTGGTCAGCCTCCCACCCACTTCTGGTTTAGCTTCCAAGTTGATTTGACATCCAAATCTTGGTTGGATCCGAATGGGTGGCTGGTCAAAGACCTAAAAATGCCCTAAACAACCCCTTTTCACACTAAAAACTGGTTGCATAATACCTCAAAGTGGTTCTATAAAACAAGGCCATGGGTGCACTACATTTTCAAGGAATTCATTTGCAAGGTTATGCTACTGCTATTCTCTTGGGGAATCCTCTTTTCTCATTAAGAGCATACTAGCATCATTACATTGGGGCAATCCATCTCACCTCTTGAGTGGATTAGCTTGGGATTCTTTCACCATTTCTTTCAAGTTTCAAAGTTGTAAGAAGAGCTTAGTTGTGGGGGTCCAAGAGCCCTCCCTTGGAGGAAGAAGGGACACAAAGTCCTCTTTCTTCTTGGTGTTTTCTTTTCACTAATATAATCCTTGCCATTGGTGACATGAGTCTTGTTTGTTTCTTGTTCTTATGTCCTTATGCTCAATAGGTTAGTTGTTCTTTCTTTTCCTAGTTTAATTCTTAGCTTTTATGTTTCTTTCTCTAACAACATTAGTTTTTTATGTTTCTTTCTCTAACCCTTTCCTTTACTGTTGTCTTGATTAGCTAACCCAACTAAGCTTGTAAGCACCTCTATTTTTCTCATTTAGGTGACAAAAGAGGCGCAACAGATTGGTGACTCCATCGGGGAAAGGTATCAATTTCCTACCCCATTTGGGTTTTTCTAGCTCTTCTTTTGGTTTATTTAACTGCAGGTACCTAAACCGGCCCAAGCCGACCTGCAAAACATCCAATTCAAAGTTGAATTGAGAGAATTCCATTCAGAATTTTCTCCATGGCCGTGTGACAGGTGTGCGCGGTTTTATTGGCCCACAGTCGTGCATCGTGTTCATGTGCGCCAAAGTTACTGTGTTTTTCAGTGCCCTCCATGCACTTGTGCCCAAAAGTCTGTTTCGGTCTGCACATTGGCGCTTAGTGCACCTCTGTCTACTTTGAGACCCGCGCACCTGTGCAGAAAAATACACATTGTAAGCCTTTTTGTGATTTGGGGAAGGCCCCTAGCCTTCTTAAATATGATTTCATGCATGTTGTAATCTGCACCACACTTAGTTCCCTCTCCATATAGAGGGATTAGTCAAAACACATAGGCACTTAGGGGGTTTAAAATCATTATTTTCTCTTTTGCTTTCATTTTTCCACATGGATGGCTTGCTTTGACTAAAAATATAAGTTGGAATCATTTGTAATCGCATAAATCTTGCATTGGGACCAGAAGTTGGATAACAATCATTTAGTATGCTCTTCTCTCATGCTTCAAAGTGACCTTGAGAATCATAAAAAGGTTGTAGGACAATTTCATCTCCCTTAAAAAGACTAAAACCTTTAGGAGAGGACAACAGCCCCCCTCGGGACTCCTCTTAGTTTATTTTTTCAAACACATCTTAAGATTGTAACATGCCCATACATGCCCACATGCTACAAAGATAGGATAGTGTTGAAATTTACTTTCTTAGATTAAATCACTAGGGAAGTTTAAAGGTTTTTGTAACGGGCCCATAGATTCCCACATGATCACAATCTAGGATAGTTTCAAAGCTTTCTTAGATTAAATCACAATAGGGACTTAAAGGAATAGTAAAGGACCCACATGTCCACATGCTAGTTTCCTAGGGACTTTTGAATTACACAAGGTTGTACCAAAGGCATTTAGTTAATTAGGTAATCAACACTTGTAAGGACCAAGCAAAGTCCACATGTAGCAAGGCGACACCTAATTCATTAAAACATTGGCACACTTTCACTCATTCACACACAAAAGTCACTTATCACTCACATAGTTTTCATCTCGAAACGTGGAGGTCAAAGTAAGTTTCCTCCAAAGGGATTCTGAAACACCCCACCCTTTTCTTGACAAAACTATCCACTCCCATTTAATTTCAACGAGATTGGCTCACACCCCCAATCTCTCAAACAACCACATCTAAATTTTTTCTAAAAACTCACTAAGTTTTCCTCCACAAGAGGTGTCAAAAGAAATCTTTTAGTCTAGGTAGGATTTCGGGGATAGGCATCCAAATAACTCCCCATTATCTGGTTCTCACATTTTCAAAACAATAGAAGTTGTCAAATAGGGAACTTTAAATCCTCCAAGTCAAGTGTTCCTAACACCATAAGGCAGGGAGATACCCGTGAAGGGTTGAAGGTCGAGGTCCGATTTTTCTATGCATCCCCCTTGAGGCACCCACCTCTTGGATGGGATCTATCCCGTGACCCATTTCTTCGGCCAAAAATCTAAATGTCGCACTTTGACCGAGGTACGTAGTGACCAAATTTTAGGACATCTACCCAGGTGGCAATTGTGGGTTACAATTGTACCTTGATCGAATTTTGTGTGGCTATTGTGAAATATCACCAGCTCTTTTGGGATATGCCCCCTTTACCCCTCATTATAATTGATTACTTCATCCTTCACTAGTTTCTCTTTCGGTGACTTGAGACCCAACTGTTGAGTACTATTGGAAGGTCCAGTGCTATTTGAGAGCAAGGAAGTTACATCCTTTAGGACACGAGCATTTATTTTCTTTGATCCCCCAAGCAGACAAAACCCACTCATCCACATATATGCTTCTTTATCAAAACACTTTATGTATGATGCACTTCCGATTACATTTGATTTAGATATATATATCATGTAAAGTTCAAAAATTTCAACAAAGACTCTTGTTTATTACTCTCACCACCATTTGCACACATCCACTCCGCTAGTCGGACATCATAGGGGACCCACAGAACCCCCGTCGTTCTAGACGCTTGCTAAACCTCCCTCCTATTTTAGGGGGAGTTCCTAGTCTTGCCAACTCATCGACTCCACATTCTTACACTCCTGTGAGTGCCATTGTCTTAGGGTTAGCTTTACTTGGTTCTAACTTACTTGGGTCCAATCCCCAAGGCCCACCGTCCACTTGCTCTCCTTTACACGGAAGCGGGGGGCCAACTTCCTCTCAAGGGGGAAGTACCAACCCACCTAACCCCCTTCAAGGGTCAAGTTCACAAAACACTCACACCATGGCTGGAACTAATCCTCCGCCACCACTCTAGATGCCATATTTGGCCTCTCTTAACATACTAGATCTAAGCAAACTCACAAATGATCCTATTTTTCATGACCCCACATGGCCTGCAATGCCTACCAAACTATCTTCAGATATCCCCAAGTTTGAAAGAAAGGCAAGAGATGACCCTGCCAACCACATCATGACTTTCCACTTATGGTGCTCTTCCAACATCATTATGGATGATTCCACCAGACTACGATTATTTCAATGCACACTCACTGGCTCATCAACCAAATGGTATTTAGACGAAAAATCGGGGTCACATGCGACTTTTGAGTCAATGGCCAAAGCATTTTTGACCTTCTTCCAATTACCAATCTGCCATGACAATGGTCTTGAACTACTCTCTAATTTTAAACAAACCTCAACCACACATATCGTTGATCACATTCACGAGTGGCGTCGACAATGTAGTTTATTCAGGTCACTTGTCTCTCTCCTTGGTAAAGACGTGGCTTCCACCCTCCCGCAATCGAAAGAAGAAGCCATCAGTAAGGCTCAATAATACGACCTCATCTATTCACAATCAGGGTACTTGTACACAGTACTTCTTGATCTCCCAAAACCTGTGCCATTCGGCCAAGATAAACTTGAGATGTCTCACTCAACAGACGGATTGATTGGTAACACCACGCACCATGCACCACAACCCCAACAACCACCAATGTATGACACACCTCAATATCCGTCGGCATATGGAGGACCCTATTATTACCCTCCACCCCCTTATCAACAACCATACCCTGTTGCTCTTCCTCCACCCATCAGTGGGCCACCACCGACACCCACAATACAACCACCTATCCAAACAAGTTCGAGTACTCCCTCTACCTCAGCTTATAATCTAAGTACTAGAGAAAGCACCATGCCTTCCTATGTACCTTACGGATCATTACCACAAAATAATCCATACTTTCCATTTCCTGGCCCTCCTTAGCCCATGGCTCCACCACAAGGACACCCAAACGCTGGGGTGAATTTTGTTCAACCCTCTCCCATTCAACAATATCAAAATTTCAAATAGATGATTATGGCAAATCCGACCCATCTGTCAAATAATTCCAAAAAGAAAGGAAACAACCGGAACAATAATAACCTAGGTCAAGGCGGGAATCACCCCCAATAGAACCAACTTACTGGGGGCAACTAGAACCAAGGGAATCAGAACCCCCAAGGGGGAAACAACAACATATGTCAAGGGAAAAATAACAATAATCTTCTAACCAACTTCCCTTGTGCCCTTTGCAGTGAGTTCAGTCATTATAATCATCATTTCCCCCAAATTGCTGATTTTAAATGGATGAAAGACTCAGTGAATGGACCACATACTCTAGCACCGCCTGTCCCTCAGCAATCCCCAAAAAAATACGTGCAACAACCACCCCTAGCCGTGCTAAAAAACCCCATCCCACACCAGGGTGTGATGAACACCCAACAGGACATGCAGCCTACCCCATCACAGTCGAGACAATATCTCAATCCAAACAATCTCGCAGATCGTACTATCCTACTCACCGGTGAGGAAGAAATCCTTCTGCAAACATGTAGTCGTAAATACCGTGCACCCACTGAGTCTCCCCCCATCCCCCCAGAAACACTCCCAGCACCAACAGGACCCCCTTTGATGATCCCTCGCCTTAACGCGGAAACACCTCTTTGCATCCCTCACATCCCATTGCACAGGAATGCCCACAACCCACAAGCCTCTTCTTTTCAACGATTAAATATTAGTCATCTTCTTCTTCATCCAGCTCAACATCTGTATCAGGAGTTCAGAATCGATATTGGTGAAAGGCTCATTCCTATCAACATCATCATCAACGTCATTTTCGCTAATATAGTTATCGATATCGTCAATGAGATCATCGTCTCCTACATTTGGATGATCAACTTCTTCAACTTCTTCATCTGACACATCGACTACATGAGCCACCTGCTCCTGATCTACATAATCATGATCTTCATCCTCATTATTATATTCATCCTCGGCTACATGATTATAATTTACTGGTCTTCCTCTTGGATCATATCTAACAACATATGACCAACCTGCTTTACCAGGTATCTCTGAGTAAAATACTTGCTCACATTGACTTGGAAGAACATAAGGCTCTGTACCTGGTTCAAATGCCCTTGTATTAACCATGGTAAATCCATTACCATTCTCAATAACAGTTCTTTCAGGATCACGTTCATGCATTTGTAGTCTGTACCATTTAACCTCAAACAAAACTATTTTAAAGGAATTAAAATCACACTCAATTATATCCTCCAAATGGCCATAGTACCTATTCTCAGTTTCTTTTGGATTTCTGTCACTTCTAGAGGAAATGTTGGTGACCTTAAACACTACAATTATCCCACATTCCGAGGTTTTCATCTTATCATCCAATATTTTGATATGAAATTTAGGACCATTACACCACATAGCCTTGTGATGTTTCAACTGCAACATGGACAAAAAGTAAAATATAAATTGTGAATTAATAAACCTTGTATAGAACTTAGTAAATATATATTTAAAAAATTAAGCAAACCAAATACATTAAAAAATTGGGAAAAAACTAGGAAAATGTGGGTAAAAAATTTAACTTGCCTGTTTATCTTTTAAACCAAAAGCTAAATCAACTTCCCTTGATGTAAGATCATGAAATTGATCTCGATGACGGTGCACTGTTTTAATCATCTTACTCACCCCTTCCCATGATAACCTACCGAAGTATTCATCAGTATATTCTATCCAATGCTCCATCCAATCAAGGTTGTTTGTAATGTATAAATGTAAAGCATCCCACTCTCGAGCAACTATATGATAGCATAAAAATTTAATATCATTAATTATCCATTGTTAATAAATGAGTAATTTAACAAATGTGTAATATATTAAATCTATGTCAACATCTAATAATTGCCTTTCACAGTCCTCATTTTACCTTTCCCCAATAGGACCTCCCCTTCAAATTTGTTGATGGAGTCGAGATGCCAAATGCGAGGCACCTTCATATTTTCTGCTAATTTAGGTAGATATTGACTAATATACACCATGCATTGATATACCATATATCCCTCAACCATAGAACCCTCCAGACATTCTCTTTGTCTAACAAAATCCTTCAACGACTTCAACTGCCTCTCCACCATCCACATCGACCTTGTGTGTATTGGTCCAGATAATTCAATCTCCTCAACTTGTTGTATGAGGTAGTGTTCTTGTGCATTGAAAAATGATGGAGGTAGATACTGTTGCATTTGACACATTAGTTGGGGAATTTCTCTCTTCCAATACCTTATATCTTCTTTATGGATTTCTTTTTATGATAGCCACCTACAAATGTTGATGCAATAAAATAATATTAAGGCATACATAAATTTGCAAATAAAACATAATATGTCAATAAGTTCCGCTACAAATCACATAAAAAGTACATTTTCCTTATAAAACAATACTTACCTCATGTGTTTTCCAAGTACATAAATAATTTGTTTTATGTTGTTGTCAAAGTCATCTGGGATAGATAAAGGTAGAACATACTGTAAAAAATAAAAATAAATTATTATTTGTTTCCAAAAAATGTGTACCAATAAGGAAATATATTATAACCTACTAATTACCTTAATGAATGTATGCTATGTCATGTGTTTTAACACCACCAAAATCACCTTTTTTCGTTAAGATATTTTTTATGTTCGACGAAAACCCCGTCAGAAACCTAATTTTTCGAATGACCTCTTTTACAATATTGCTCTGTTGCTCCGTCAATAACCAAGGAAGACTAGTATTCTGTTCACGACCATCGCCATTAGAATTAATAATAACACTTTGCAATGTGTGATTAGCTTCCTGGATGTCACAACAAATCTTTCCAATTCTCTCTTTGTCAGTCCTTCCATATAATATTCACCATAACAATTTTTTTATGTTCTTCCCGATATGCATTGTATCAAACAGATGAACTATTTGTAGGTGCTCGTAGTACGGCAATCTACTGAATTGCATCGGGTAACTTTTCATTCCTCGTGCAATCCCATCACAAATTGAAATTAACACTAATTAATGGGAAAAAATGAAATTAATACTAATGAAATTAACCAAAGATTTATATAATATGTCATACATAAATAAAATGCGTACCTTGACGATTTCTAATATATTCGAACTTCCATAGGCAAGGTGTCATTCTTCGTGGTTTTTTTCCATTTTATTCTTTACCATTGAAATTTGCTTTGTCTGTAGTTCGATAACTATTGTTCTTAGGAAGAAAATGCCTATACTCATCAAACAATTCCTTTCCTAAACTCCTTGAAAGACGAGATTTTATCCTTGGACCACAAATTGGGCATGCAAATTTACCCTTTGTTTGAAGACCTACAAGATATATGAATTAATGTAGCGTCAAATTAGAGTTACA
>JASDQU010261498.1:0-15609 GCA_032191745.1 Picea mariana
CTATTCTATCCTCATAGAAGCCATCCTTTCCCCCATTCATAGCAAGATTTACCTAATGTATGAGAACAAGTTAAACAACATGGAAAACAAGAGGCTATCCAAAATTGCTTCAAACTCCAGTAGGCTAAAGATGCCCACTCTTGGCTATATCATTGGCCAACAAAGGAAAAGATAATTCTACATAATAAGGATAATATTAAAAACATTATTATTTCATATTTAAAGAGAAAATCATGTCTTTATTTTGAGAGTGCCAAGAAGAAAATCAATGTTGCTAAAATAAGAACAACAATTCTTAAAACATGGGATGAAAGAATCTATCTTTATGAAATTAAGAGGGTAGAAGATGAAAAACACTTTTTCATAGATTATCCAATTAGATCTCAATTCCAAAAGATTTGTCATCTTCTAACTAAGAAAACTATGGTAATGTTGGAATGCTTTTTTTAATGTTTTTTAAGCACAAAAATAAAGTTTTAAAAATTCCAAGTAATCTCTTACTTTCTTAAAATTTTATGAAATGTTAATCATCATCATCATAAATTATCCCAACTTTCAATTCATAATTTTATAATATATAATAAAAAAATTATTACTTAATTTATAATATTTATCTATTTTATAATAGGTAATAGAAATTTAAATAATTTTCATAACTAATATAAATTTACCTTAATCTTAAATTAATTCATAAAATTTTATATAAATAAATAATTAATCTTTATTAAAAACATTAAAACATAATTTTTAAAAATAAAATAAAATAATAATTCTCATCTTATTATTATTTTGAGAATGCAATGTTGGTCACATAAATTTAGGTCGATGGCATTCTTTCGTTTCTAGTCAAAACCTAGCATCTTCGCGGTCATACAGTCTGTTCTGGGGCTGGCCGGGCTGAGACTGGAGCTGGCGCCGGGCTTGGATTCTGTAGACAGCAGCTCCATGATTGTTCTGAGCTACAAGCCAATCTATAGCACAATCTATAGCACAAAGAGTCACGAGCACCAACAGGAACAGCAACACTACAACTATAACTACAACCGTAATGAGCACAGCAATGCCGATATTGAACATTACGTTGTTATAAGAGCTAAACATAACTAAACAAACTGCTGACCAAACGAATTCCCTGCGAAACAGCCCAATCAACTCTTTCAATAGTGTGGCAATGGAGGAATCTAGGTTCTGCTCAATTCCTGTAATGCTTTGAAAAGATTGTATGAACTTAAACAGAGCCACTTCCTGAGCCTTGAAGATTTAAATCGTTCCAGTGCAAGAAAACAAATTGTAGTGTTAACGACCTGTTCATGTTCATGAAAAACAATCACGAATGTTAAGGATAGACGATATTAAAACAAGTATTCCACTAATAATTAAACATTGATCGATTTAATATTCCACTAATAATTAAACATTGATCGATTTGCTGCACAGAGAGCAGATTGCTCGAGGCGCATTTCGATGCAGATTGCTCGCTACTTACATTTTGATTATTTGCCGGTGGATGAATAAGTCCAAATTCATATGCGATGCATTTTATATTATCTCAACTTCAACCATTGACCTTCCTCATTCCATGACTCTTCACATTCCTTCTCATAGATTTATACTTCTCTCGCACTTATATACATTACCACCTAAGTAAATGTTCCATACGACGTTTTATCATTACCACCTAAAGCTTACATCAATTTTTTGTTGGTACTCATTCATCTTCTTTAAGTTGCTTAAATTAAGATGTGGGGTTTTAATGTTTTTCAAAATTTTCAGTACTGTGGAGATTGATTGGTTGAAGCATATAAATTTTAGTACATTATAATTATAACATTGAAAAGGGCATATATGGGCTGTGGCTCATATACGGGCAGTGGCTCTTAGATTATTGTGGGATGGATTGATTTCTAGATAAGTATGCTTGATCCATTTATATTGTGGCTTTTTAAATAGATTATATAATTATAAACTTCATTGAGATTAATTTGTTGAAGCATATAAATTTTAGTACATTATAATATTATAATCATAATATTGAAAAAAGCATATAGGATTATTGTGGGATGGATTGATTTCTAGATAAGTATGCTTGATCCATTTATATTGTGGTTTTTTGAAATAGATTATATAACTATAAACTTCATTGAGATTGATTTGTCCAAACATATAAATTTTAGTACATTATAATATTATAATCATAATATTGAAAAAAGCATATAGTGGCAATGGTTCTTAGATTATTGTGTAATCAATTGATTTCCAATAAGTATGTTTGATTCACTTATATTATGATTCACCTATACTGTGGTTTTTTGAAATAGATTATATAACTATAAACTTTATTTTTTCTATTTGGTACATAGTCTAGCACCTCCCAAGACTGCACATAATGTGAAAAGGGCATATAGTGCTATTAGCTCTTGGATTATTAAACCTTATTCTTTCTCTTCAGTACATATTCTAGCACCTCTCAAGACTATACATAATGTGAAAAGGGCATATAGTGACACTGGCTCTTAAATTATTGCGTGATTGATTGAATTTTAGATAAATATGTTTGATTTACATATGGCTTTTTGAAATATATTATATAATTATAAATTTCGTTTTTTTGAAATATATTATATAATTATAAATTTCATTTTTTTTCTTTAGTACATATTTTAGCATCTTTCAAGACTATACACAATATGGTGGTAGGATTATTATATATTCATATTTTTTCTCTTCAATTTTAGTGGATATTAATCATCTTCTTCTTTATCTTCATATTCTAACACCTCTCCAACCTTCACACAATGTGGTGGTCCCTACATTATGAATTATTATATAAATCACAATAGATAGTACCAAGTAAAATCACAATGGAATTTTTTGGCCTACACATAATGGGATGGCCGCTATAGTATGAGTTATTATAAATATGTTTAAGTAAAATCATAATGGATTTGGTGGATATATGAGGGGTTAAAGGAGAAAGATATATTGGTAAGTGGTTTTAATTCACTAGTTAGTAAAGTAATTTTACTTTTCCATGTTGTGGCCAATAATATGATTGATTGAGAATTTATTTTCATCATGTAAACATAAACTACGTTTAAATGGGTGGATTTTTTTAAACTATAAAATGAATTTAGGGGGTTGGGTTTAAGAGGTTATTTTGGTAACTTTATATGTTATAGTTATGAAAAAAACAATAATTAAAAAATAATGTAAGAAAGTTTGATGATTATTTTTTTTTTTAAATAAAGTTTTTTTGGAAAGGTTAAAACATGTTTTTTTTTTAGGCATTTCCATTAATAACATTTGGGTTATTTTGGCTTATTATTGCATAAAAAGTGACTAATTCAATTAAAATTGAGAAAAGAGAGAAAAATTATTAAGGCATTTCCATTAATAACATTTGGGTTATTTTGGCTTATTATTGCATAAAAAGTGACTAATTCAATTAAAATTGAGAAAAGAAGGAAAAATTATTAAGAAATTGTTGTATTGGATGATCTTATATAATGTTGTATAAGCTTAAATATTAGTATAATGTCATGAATAGTCTTCCTCTTTTTATGATATGGTGAAGTATTGAAAAATTACTTTGTTGAACATGTCATACATGATTGTGCCAAGAGGCTCTTTTTATAGATCAATACGAGGGAGATATGTAATTCCTTCTAAGCTCAACATGGAGTTGACATGTTATATATATATATATATATATAAAATAACCAGTGTAAATCCTTTTTAACTATGGATCTATCATGAGCATTCAGGGATCAAGTCCCTCAAGGTGATTTTTTTTTTAAATTGAAAAAAAATTGGACCTCGAGCGATTTGATCCCTCTTGACACATGATAGATCCTAAGTTAAGATGGATCTATGGTACTATATTGACATTTCTTTGTCTGTTAAAGGTTCTTACATTTTTGGAGTAAAAAAATGTGATGATAGATTTCTTTCTATAAATCTTCAGTACTTTGTTTTTTGTTTCTTTGAGAAATCAATATGTTTCACATATAATTTTCCTAAATTAATGTAATATTTGACTTAGAATCCACTCAAGAATGCAAATGAATGAAGGAAAGAAAATCTAGAAATAAAAAATGAGAAAGAACAAATTGTATTCTAATCAATAGAATGCAAATAATACAATGAAAATGAGATGTCTTTATGAGAGTGTAATGTACCCAAACACCTTCATGACTCTTGTTACCTCTATTATTTTCTCTCTGATACCACATTGTAGCATCCCCAACCCCAAGCTAGGAAATTCCACAATAAAAATTTATAATGCTCTGCATATGAAAAAAGAAGCATTTCTAACAATAGTAATTCACAAACATAATTATAACCAAAAAAACCATAATGTAAATATCATAAATAATAAAACAACATGTAAAACAAACACACAGGATACACTTATCGTATGAATTAAACCACCAAATGTGTGTAGACCTCATAATTTCTTCCCACCCATAGACTTTGTTGATCATAAAATCTCAGCAACATGTCAACCCCTAGCTGGGGCTAGAAACTCCACCAAGGAAGGCTTCCTAAGATAAATTAAGGTCTAACCATCACAATAAAACTCAACTCAAGGTGCCAACTACTGTATCTAGCCTACAATCTCTCATTTCCCACAACCTATCCCACCTGAGAAAGTGTACCCCTTCTTTGCTCAACAGTCCTTCGACTATGCCACTTCCCTTCTAGGACTTCAGCAATAGGTCGAACATAAAGTCTCAGAGCATTGTAGTTATTTCCAGTACACAGGGAAACAATTACCTGCAGTTCTCTCACCTAGAGAGAATGCTCACGGTCCTGACAACTCACTTCTTTAGAGTACACAAAGGCCTCACAACCTTCTTCTTCAGCTCATATTACCCAGGTTTATTGGTTACCAACAACTCCAAATATTTCTGAGTACAGATATGGATAATGAATAAGATAAGGTACATGTGGTAGGAGAGAATGATGGGAATAATGGGGATAATCCTCCAAAATTACACTAATTTCCCACAATATATGTGCGTGTTTCCAAATTGACACTTATAATGTCGAGAACTACCTTGAGTTTACTTGTGGTACATCCCCCCACCTTAGTAACTTAGGATAAAATAACATATAATTGGATTTGGGAAATATTAATATAATATTCCCTTAGACTTAATCCCCATTAAATTAGCCCGTCTTCCCGGACTCTTAGCCCCCCTTTCCCTTCCAATGGAATCTATCCCCCCATACTCTTTTGTTTGGTTGTTATGAAACAATGATGCATTTTATTAATAATACGAGTGATACATATTACAATGATAGGATCATTGGAATTGTAGCATCTAGGTTCTTCGACATAATAATCTGACAAGAACTCTAGCCTATACTATCTTATCTCACCAACCTATTAAACATATGTGCATTCACAATTGTGGTACAAACTGGGGGTTTTACACTCCCCTCCCTCTTATTTATGCATTGTTCTCAGTGCATTATATACAATGTACATTAAAAAAAAAAAAACTTCCAAAATCTCCATTCCTTTTCTATTGAATATTGTTATCCTTCGGGTGCTCTTATTTTCAAGCACTGAATTCATGTCTCCATACTTTAGTTGGAATTATTTTGATCTATTCCACATAGTTGCTTCAGGTAAGAATTCATCTCAATGTTCTTTCTAACACACCCTCATGATTATATCCACCATGCCACAGGCATTCTTGAGTTGCCTCTTCCTTGTTGCACTCACCCTTACATGCTCAAGTATCCCTTCATTGTCACACAGTCCTTCAATGATCCATTTTTCCAAGGCTTTCACACACAAAGAGAGTTCCAACTCATTACCAAACCCCCACTAAGGGTCTACACTCTATGGAAATCATAGGGATCTAGTGTCCAAACAATATCCCTTCTTCGTAAAATTTCTAACCTCAAGAACCATCATCTCATCTGTATCACACACATACAGTTAACATGAGACATTATCATAACAATTTCATTTAAAAATTCAATTTTTTGTATTTGGAAATTCAATTTTTTTCAAGTATGAGATTCCATCTCATAATTTCTTGGTTGTTGCAACAACAAGATTCAATATTTATTATGGATTTCAACAATGCCATAGTTTAGAACACTTTTCCTACAATACTTCCATATTGCATTCAACCAAACATATTGTTGTATTTCACGTATAGTATACTTTTATTATAATATTTATAAAATCTCACAAAGTGAGCTCAAAATTGTCTACACTTAACAATTCAATCAAAACTATCAACCATTTATCAATTGGAGTGGAAATCTCATTCCCTGGACATGTATTATCAACAACTAAGCTTTTCCTTATTCTAGACATAATTATTTTCATTACTTTGTTCCCCTGATAGATATTTCTTGTAGTCAATCTTCATGTGACTACTTTAACCTGCAACTTTTTCGTTGCAATATCTAACAGTTCCTGAAATGTTCTCACTTCATTAATTAGTAATAATATCAACATTTTCATTTTTTATCATAATCATTTCCATGAAATATCATATAAGCATGCACTCACCAAAATGAATTCAATAAAATTCTTCAAGCATAAACAATTATATCTTGGAAGGCATGTGTGTGAACTACTTCTTTCACACTTTCATGGTATATTCAAGCATATTATTAAATGCACCCTTGCATTGGTTTTAGAAGTCCCTTTATCGAAGTCATGCATCCCACCGTAGTGAATTTGAAGATCTGGTCAATGCCTCAACACATCATCCATACATTTACTATTGCTTGCTCAACCATTTGGATGCCTTCCTTTTTTACTCAAACACTACACCAAGAATAAAATTATGTGGTTTTCCTAAGTATTAGCACAAATTTTGTACTCCAAACATTAATTATAGATAGGAATTTCATGGGATACATGTGTGGCACCATAGCCATTCCATAACCAACCATGTCATGGAATCATACATGACTAACTTTATTGGAATTCATTTCAATAATAGGTTCATACCCCTTTACTTACTTTGGTTATTAACTCGTAACTAACAAAATAATGACATGTCATTATTCCATATGAATGCATTCAAAGCTAATAATATTTTATAAATATATGAGGCCTTCATAATTTACCAAACCCAAAGGTATATCATTCAATTAATGCATTTAAATTATACAATAATGTCATGTTATACAATAAACTATGGCTAAGGGAATTCTTACCCAAATTCCCTTAAAAATTTATGTAGCATAAATACATAAAATTCATACCTGCATAGCCACCATTAAATGAATTTAACTCTACATGACTAGCTGGTATCAGTAGGAGCTTCCATGCCTCCTTCACCAAATTCTTAATCAACACTACAACTTCATGTTGCTTCCTTCATATCAATGACTTCCATATGCAGTGACATCATCAACATCACTTATAGGAGATTCATTGAAGGTTTATCGAAATTTTCAAATCCAATCACTTCATTGTAGAAGAAAGGAACAACGTTTTAATGGACTAAAAAATGTGAAGAGAATTTCTAGCATTTGAAGGAATTATTAACTAGTGCACCTATTCTAAAGGATGCATATCCATATGAATATTTTGTTGTGCACAGATGCATACAAGGAAGGGCTCGGTGGAGTCCTTACACAAGGTGTGCATGTCATATGTTATGAGTCAAGGAAGCTTAAGGACCATGAAAGAAATTATTATACCCATTACTTAGAGTTGAAAACCATAATTGATTCCTTAAAACGTGGAGGAATTATCTCAAGGGGAAAAAAATTAAATTGAAGACATATCATAGTGGTCTGAAACACTTGTTTGAATAGCCAAATACTAAATTCCTGAAAAACTAGATGGTTTAAATTTCGACATCAAGCATATTAAGGGTAAATAGAATAAAGTGGTTGATGCACTCAGTAGAAGGGTGCATGAAATGCTTTCTACAACACATTTAAAAGATATAATTTTAGAAGTTGTAATAAAAGATCATCATTATGTGAAATTTAAACAAATTTTGTGGTAGAGAAATGTACAGGAAAAATATAAAGACTACAAGATGAAAGAATATGATATTATCATATTCAAGAATATAGTTTATGTTCCTAATTCTCAAGGATTGAGAAATTTAGTTTTAAAAGATATGCACAACGTACCATATCTTATACATCCAGTGTACCAGAAGACAATTGCAATAGTGATAAAATAGTACTTTTGGTCTGGAATGAAGAAGGATGTGTCCAATTACATAGCCAAGTGCATGGAATGTCAAAAAGTGAAAACTGAACATAGGCATCTGGCAAGATTGTTATAGCCATTTCCCATTCCCAAATGTAAATGGGAGGTAGCTACAACAGATTTCATTGCCAAAATTTCAAGGAAAACAAGTGCTCAACAACACAGGTATTTCAAAAAAGGATGAACACCTTTCGTAACCAATCACAGAACCAGATCAAAGGTCAATACACCAATATTTTGATGTGGTAAAACCCCTATGGGGAAACATCCATGGCCCCAGCCAAAGCGGCCACTTGGAGCATCTTATTAATGCAAATGAAAAAGATTACAAAGACATTTTACAAGATATTTTCTCATATTCCATCATCGACAAATGAGCCTCCATGATCTTTAAATAGAGATCATGGATTGATTGGGTGTTAAGCCACATATAAATGTAGTCATTAAGATCAAGGAGAATATGAATCGTTGGATCACTCTATGTCGGGAACATATCGTGACCATCATATTTCTTAACTACAAATGAATACTAATTCATACTAAAGAAACACACTAAGAAACACACTTTTAACTAACAACACATTAGACCAAGTAGATCTTAACTAACTCCTAAGTGTCTAAATATCCTAACATCCCCCCTTAAGAACAACTTGGGATATGATTGCAGGATTTAAAATAGTGACACAATAGGAGAAGTGAAGAGGCATTAGAGCCTATCCCCCCTTAATGAAAACTTCTTGAACTCCTAACATAGATCAAAGTTTGGAAAACTTCGCTTCTATAAGAGACTTTGTGAAAATGTCTGCAGCTTGATCTTCTGTAGGGAAAAAGAGCACTTGAATAATTAATCTTGAATGAGATTTCTGAGGAAGTACATGTGTAGCTCTATGTGTTTTCTACGTTGATGAACTGGGTCTTTGGCGAGCTTGATGGCACTCTAATTTTCGCACCAAAGTTGGTTGGATGTTGTTGTTGGAATCCAAACTCTAAAAGGATCTATCAAACCCACAAGGATTCCTGACTTGCATTTACCATTTCTTGGTACTTTGATTCTGCTAAATAAAGTTCAATAGCTTGTTGTTTCTTATATGTCGAAGAGAGAGGTCCTAAACCAAGGCTGAAAACATAACCTACAGTATACTTCTGATCATCAGGGTCGTCGGCCCAATCTAAATCAATGAAACCAACAAATAAAGAAGTCCTCTCTAAACTATAATGGATACCAAACTGAACTATACCCTAGACATACCAAAGTATCCTTTTAACTTATTTCCAATGGATTTCATGGGGTGTTTACATATACTGGGAAACAAGACCAAAAGTAAAGGAAAGATCAGGATGGGTATGAGTCAAGTATAAGAGGCTACCAACTAACTAATGGTACAAGGTAGCATCAACTTCAGGGTAAGTAGAAGTGGCAACAAGCTTGACTTCGGACTAGAAGGGAGGAGGGGATGGGTTATAATCTTCCATATGAAAGCAGCGAATAAGGTCACAAGCATACTTATATTGGGAAAAAAAAATCCTTCATTGGTTTGCAAAACTTGGAGGCCAAGGAAATAGTGCAAAAAACCTAAGTCTATCATTTCAAATTTATTCTTAAGGCTAGTTTTCACATGGTTTAAAAGTTTTGAGTCACTACCAGTAAGGATAAGGTCATCAACATAAAGGAAAAGGATTATGAGATGGATTGCTACTTTCTTGGTATAGACATTAGGATCAAAATTACATCTAGAAAATATGGTGTCAATAAGAAAGTTGTCCATTCTGGCATACCAAGCTCAGGGAGCTTGCTTAATACCATAAAGAGATTTCATAAGGAGACAAACAAGGATAGATTCGTTTTGGACATAGCGAGGAGGTTGTTCCATATAGATTTATTCTTACAAATCTCCATGCAAGAAGGCAGATTTAACATCCATCTAATGGACCTCCCATTTATGTGAGGAAGCAAGGGAAAGAACAAGGCAGATCGAATTTATTTTGGCTACAGGGGAAAAGGTTTCATTATAGTCAATTCCTTTAACTTGGAAAAATACTTTGGAAACTAACTAAGCCTTGTGTCTTTCAATACTTCCATCTGATGCATACTTAGCTCTGTAAACCCATTTACATCTGACATGTTTTCCTCCTTTTAGAAAAGGTACAATATCCCAAGTATCATTTTCCATTAAAGAATGATACTCTTCATTCATTGTTGTATCCCAATCTGGATGACCTGAAGCTTATGCAAATGTCTATGGATCGTGAGTCTCTAAAACTTGAGACAAAAGAGAAGAGGCTTGCTGGAACTGAGAACATGTTTGACATTGATTTGAAGGATCGGCGATTGCTTCTCGTGTTGAATGGACCCATCTAGGAAGCGAAGGTGCTAGGTTGGTCCAAGTTCAATGGAATCATCTAGAGGAAGGTGAGAAGGCAGAGGTGGATTTTTATGCTCACTGACATCATTTGAAAAAGAAACCAGAATAGGAATAGAAGAAGAAACACACACTGAAGATGGCTCGCATGTCAAGGAAGGCACAATCGCCGAATTAGGCTCCCAGAACAAGAGATTTTCATCAAATTTAACATGTCTTCTAATAATAATTTCATTACAATGTGGTTGAATAATTCTATAACCTTTGACATCTTCAGAATAACCAACAAATATACATTTCTCACTTTTAGGCCGAAATGCTTTCATTTTCTCATCAGGAATATGAGCCCATGCTATACTGCCAAATACACGGAAGTGACTTACATTTGGTTTAATTTTAGTCCAAGCTTCTTCTCATGTTATATTTTTAAGAGCCTTTGTGGGAGTGCAATTTACTATGTAATTTGAAAATTTCATGGATTTTTCCTAATACTTTAGACTTAATCCCTTAGATTGGATCATACAATTAGCCATTTATTTTAATGTGTGGTTCTTTCTCTCAGAAACATCATTTTGTTGTGGTGTATATGAAACAATGTGTTGCATTTGGATGCCCTATGTAGTGCAATAAATTGTAAAATTATTGTTCACATATTCGACTCCATTATTTGTTCTTAACCTATGAATTTGATGTCCATATTTCTTTTCTACAAGGGCCTTGTAGGCCAAAAACTTGTCAAAAGCTTTTCTCTTAAGTTTTAAGAAGTAAACCCAAGTACATATGGAAAATTCATAAATGAAATTTAATAAATACTTTCACCCAGAAAAAGAAGGAGAAGAAAGTGGAACACACAAATCACTGTGAACAAGCTGCAAAGGGCCCAAGGCGTGCCAAGAGGCACATTTGTTAAAATTATCTCGATGATGATTGTCAAGAACACAATCGACACAAACACCATCTATGCATGAAACAAGAGGAATACCATTCACCATCTGTTGATTATGTAGTTGATGTAATGAGCGATAATTTAGATGTCCAAACCGCTCATGGAAAAGTTTTCTCAAGTCATCGCTATGAGCAACAAAAACTGATGGAAAATATGATGACCCAAAGTTGTCAAACTCGTACAACCTTTGAAGGGACCCAAATTTCTTATTGTATTCATCTCATATCATATTCATTATTTATATTATTAATATCCTATATGGATTTATTTGTACTATCATATGTATATTGGATATTCTTTGTGCGAGCGAGCTGTGTTTGTCTCATTTGGCATCAGGGCCCCTTCTTGGGATTTCCGTTGATTACCGGTTGTTGGCCAACCATTTTTTTTTCAGAGTTTCTCTTACAAGAAGAAGAAAATCGCATTGTAGGACATTACAATGAATTTAATTTCAAAATCTTCATCATCAGAAGACCTGAAGGATGTATCAAAAGTGATCCTTCAAGATAACCATAAATCAATACAAAAGGTGCAGGATTGATAGAAAGAAAGTGACAAGATCATGATTGAAAAAGACAAAGAGATTTCTCTCCTAAGAAATCATAATTAGAAACTACTTACAAAAATCATGAAGTCAAAGGATAGAAAACAATGTGTTTTGAAGTTGGAGCAAGAAAATCAGGACCTCGAAAGGAAATTATTGGAAAAAGATAAATAAAAAACTCATTTAAAGAACCTTAATCAAATATAATTGGAAGAAATTAGAATGTTGAAAGAAGGAGAGTCTGAGAAGGAAGACAAGAACAAAGTTGAAAAATCAGATAAGGAATAAAACTCATGGCTAAATATTCATAATCAAAGTTTACTCACACAGATTAATAAGTTAAAGAGTGATAAGAAGTCACTATCGAACATGTTAGAGAAAAATATCAACAAGGAATCATTGGTTGATAAAGAGACAATGATTGAACCTAGGGAACTAGAAAAGTATTTAGATGTAAAACTCTCAATTGTGGATAAAGCAATTAATACAGACACAGTCAACCTTACAACTCAAAAGGATACAAATCTAGATGATGTAAATAGGTCTTCAAATTTCAAAGTATAAACAATACAAGGGTATGAAGAAGACTCAATTCCAAAAGTTAATCAAGAAAAATCTAGAAGTATATGAACTAAAGATCAAGTTGCAATAATTACTTATTGACATCCTAACCACAAAAGTCGATACTTCAACCAATCAACGTATCAACAGAAACAAATGACCAATATGCTAAAGAATATTACTTCCACTACAGGTGGTGATCAAAGTAGAATCTATCATGGGATTCAAAATACATCAAGTTTTTTCCAAGAACCCTATAAACACCCATTTTTGCGTAAGATTGAATTAGGGTAGGAAGACTCTTTTACAATTCAACAGTTTTTCTCAGCGATTAGAATATCCTATCCTCTCAGGTCTTCAACAATCACTAACTCAAGAATGAATAATCAAGAGACAATAATTACAAGCCAGAACAAGAGATAAGTATTCCATAAAGTATGCTTTGAGGAAAAAGCATTTTTAAGGGGAAGACAATGTTATGAACACAATATATATAGAAATAGATATAATTAATAATAATTAAATATAATAATTAAACACATCATAAATCAAAATTCATGTCTTATATAAAGAACATGTTTATTCATGAAAGGGAACCCCCCTGAGGATATATAAGTGGGCCCTCATTCTCATTGTATTCATCTCATATCATATTTATTATTTATATTATTATTATCCTATATGGATTTCTGTGTACAATCCTACTTATATTGGATATTCTTTGTGTGAACGAATTTTATTCGTTTCATCCTACAAAACTAAGAGATCTATCATCACCAACAAATATTTTCTTGGTGTTACATTAATTCAAATAAAAAAATATGTCTTTATCCTTAGCAATATGATAAGACGCTCCAAAATATATAAGGCATTCATCAAAAGAAGAAGTAGAAGTTGCATTGAAGGAGAAAATAGAAGAAAAAAGTGCATGTCCATGAGAAGAAGAATGAGTAGAATCAATACTCATGGTTTGTTTCTTCATCATTGCTTCTAAAGCTTCCATATTCTTGAAACATTTGGACTCATCATGACCATATTTATCACAAAAGTTGTAATGTCTCTCAGTCTTCTTATTTTTAGATTTTTCTCCTTTGTCACCATTAGGAGCTAAAGTTGTCTGAGTGGGTTTGGGACACTTATGTTGCTTGTTGTTGTGGCAATGATGTTTCTTCTTGAGATTCCTGGGTTTATCTTTCTTTTGGGCGACTAAGGCTTTATTGGAGGTACATGCAATGTTGATCACTCCAAGTTGTACAAGATTATATTTCTCTCTAATCAAAGCATCACAAAAGGAATCAAGAGTGGGTTTTTAATAATATTTCCCTAGATCCTCTCTCATGGCATAAATGGTAGATACAAACACATAATATGCACTACCTAGCTTAGAAAGAATAATATAGATGTAACGCTCTTCCTCTAGTTTTATCTCACATTCTTAACATAAAATTATGAGTGTTTTAAACTTAGATAGATAGTCTTCAATGCAAGAAAAATAATTTGGACTTAAATTCAGTATATTATTTTCTAACTGATATAATCGAATAATATTGTGTTTACCAAACACAGATTCAATCGTTTCCCAAGCTTCATCGAGGTCATCAATTTCTTGAAGGTGGAACCTTAAATCAGGAGAGATGGACATTTTGATTAGTCCACATGCTTTGTCATTCCTATTATCCCATTTGACTTTCTTATCAACATCAGTGGGTTCTTTTTCCTTTCCCAAGGTAAGTCGATACAAGCCTTTACTTCTTAATAAATCCTCCATATGGGATTTACATTGCAAGCAGTTGGTGGTGGTAAGAAAAATATTATTGGAAGAATCCATATTAAATATGAAGATAATATGATTTAAAAACTACTGGATGGAAATATCTCGAAAATTTAGGTGGCTTTTAAAAAAAAGGCATTGAAAATGGACTTCAGATGTGAAAGTTATGTCCTTTTAAAAAAATCATAAACGATAACCAAAGAACCACATGGTGGTGATACCCCTCCAAATAACCTCACTTTTACAAATAATTTGATTTATGAAGTGACCCACTTTTATAAAAATAAGTGGGGATCACTTTTACAAATAATTTTCTTTATGAAGTGACCCACTTTTATAAAAATAAGTGGGGATCACTTTTACAATGAAGTTAGTTTATAAAAGAAATATGCACGCAAAATAAATAACTCTAAAATAAAATATTAAAGCTACTTACAGTGATTCACTTTTATACTTGGAGTGACATACACTTTTTTGTATTATTGAGAGGGGGGATGAATCAGTAATAGAGAAATTTAATCATTTTTAACCATATAATGCAAGTGTTATATCAATGTAGCATTATCATCCAATAATTGTAGAGTAAATCTATAATGAACAAATGGGCAATCATACACATACATAGTACACCAGTGTTTTCACGTGGAAACCAAAGTGGGAGAAAACCACATAATGCTTTTCTTATATGTATTTAAGAATTACATTCATTAAAAGAACCAACTTCCTTTGTTTTCTAGCTGCAACTGGAAGGAGGCTCCAACCCCCAAGTTTCTCAGGCTACAACTCGAGGGAAGCTCCAACTCCCCAATTCTCTGGCTACAACCAGAAGGAGGCTACAACCCACTATGTTCTCCGACTACAACCAAAGGTGGATACAACCACTTTTCCTTGCCTCGTTCAACCGACCTGACGTAGAAGTAGAATGATGGAACCATTGTCACACTATCACTGTGAGATATACCACTGTAACAACCTGTACCACTGACCTGCAACCAACCAACCTGTACCAAATAACCTGTAATCAACATGTACCATAAACAAGTGCGTCAACCATGCACCAACCTATACCTCAACCTGTACCATCAATGGGTGCATCAATCATGAACCAACCTGTACCTCAACCTGTACCATCAACGAGTGCATCAACCATGCACCAAATATCTACCAATAATGCATCAAATACACATAAACTATGACTCATCAAGATGTACCAACATC
>JASDQU010261504.1:0-15498 GCA_032191745.1 Picea mariana
GGGAATTTAATTAATTCACTAAAACTTAAAAAAAAACCTATCAAACCTAGCCGCAATTTCCAAATGACTCAGACACTATGTCTTAGTATGAGCTTATATACATTCTGACACTAGACATTGGATTTTCCATGCCAAGACATGCTTGTCAACACATACTCCGGCTTTGGAGCAAGTCTTTTTCTGAGTGAAAAAACTTAAAAATTATTTAATCCTTCTCATTGAGGCAAGCGGAAAAAATAATTAACAAGTAGAAAAAAACACTCCGAAGTATGTGCCCACTCCTAGATCAAGGGTGGCCAATAGGCTTTTACAATATCTCATACTTAGGACATTTATTACAATGGTGGAAATGCGGGAAAAATGGGCCCTTTTAAGGCCTGCTGAATCATTGAAATCTGCATATATGAGCATTGATTGCTCATTCTCTGGCGGCTCTTCAGGAAATCCAGCTTGTGCAAACTGGTGGATAGCAAGCCCAAAGCCATTACTTTCATGGATCATTGCATGGAATAATCTTCTTCATCCTTGATCCATTAGGGTAGCTTCAGAATTGGAGCTGATGCAGCTTTATCAATGTAGACAGAAGGCATGAAGGTCTTTCTGGGGAGTAAGAGAGAATCCTTGAAAGAAACCACCTTTCCATGGGCTGTGTTGTTCAAGGGATAAGCATTCAAGTTTGACAAGATTAGAGACGAAGTTGCTCGGGAATGACAAGACCTACCCACATAACTAGTAGGGGGAACATCCACCCATTTCATAGAACCGTTGTGTTAAGGTAGCTCAGATGGAGATTGCTCTGAACTAGCAGGGGCTCCCATGGCTGCTTTGAGAAGACCAAACAGGGGAGGGGGATAGAAGCATAGATTGATAGTAGGCTGCCATGGAAAGCTAGGGAAAATCCCTAGCCATAGATGGAGAACGACTCTTGTTTATGGAGTGATTTGTTTATGGCTTATAGTGCACATTTAGTTCCATATATCTGACATGATTAACTTTCTGGATATCCAATCAATTCTTGAATAGTTTAGTTCCTTGAAGAACAATTCAGCTTGAACAGTTATACATAAGAAGTTGGTAGTTTTATTGTGGTATGCAATACACTGACAATCCGAGAACCATTTTCATTCACTGTGATTTGAGCTTCATTACATTGAGCTTTATTGCATTATTGTAACTCACCGGGATTAACAACCCATACCACGGCCTTGCTTTCATGTACTCTTGATGTTCTATGTTTTCATGGTCTCTTCATTAAAATAAGAGATGAAATCCTGAGAATGCAGTTGATAGGAAAACAAATAATGCCAAAAATCTGCATTTCTGTATTCAATTTCATTTGAGTGGTAATGAATCCTTGAATTGATGTGGTGTAGTCTTGTTAGATGCTTTTTCATTGATATAAATATGCTTTGTTGTACATTGTTCTTTGTTTTCTAGTCTCTTTTGTTTACTTTTAACTGAGCTCTTTTAAGTTTTTATCTAGTCTTGTCTTTTTTCAATGTTCAATTGGATTTAAAAGCTTCCTAATCAGTTATTTTTTATTCAAATTTTGAAATACGGAAATGGCAATTATAAGCATACTTCTAATGAAAGTTTTTCCTGTTGCCAAGGTTGCCGAAAAGCTAGCAGAGTGCATTGGCCTACCAAATTTCATCCAAGTGCATGTAAGAGTACGTGCAGATTTGCCAAAGGCAACTACAGTCATGCTTGAGCCTGCTACTGAAGATGACTGGGAGATATTAGAACTTAATGCAGATTTTGCTGAAGAACATCTCTTGAATCAGGTACTTTACTACATTGCGAAACTCGTTTTCACAGAAAGAGAAAGCAAACCAAGTCTTCTTTATCAAGCAGGAAAAACTGTACAATATTATTACAAAATCCCTCTAAAAGAAGATCGATACTGGAATATCACAAGAGTTTGCTTATAGAATCTTGAGCAATTTATGCGGATATTACATTGTTTAATACTCTTTAATTTTGCTGCATTTGATTGACATTTTGTTTGCAAGTATCTCTTTATTAAGGCAATAACTTGTAGTTCTCATTTCTGTAGAAATTGATTTCTATTGAAAAGTAGTTTTTGTGCTTACATGATTAGGTGTTGTTCTAGCAAGGAACCAAGGAAATATCTAGTTCACATGCATTATCGTTCATTCAAAATAAATTGTTTTCTGCAATATGAAGCACACAAATCATGTTGTCTGCTGATAAACAATCAAGTTGGAATCAATACATGAGAAGCTGAGTTTTTTTTTTGGGAAAAGTATGCCTTACAGAAAAATATTTACAAACAATAAAGCAGAAAGTGGAAGGGTATATACAATAGAAATCATAACCTCTTCCGTAAAGCAACTAAAACTGAAATAAAGTCAGAATGTGCTATGGAGTCATGGACTCTAAAGTTCGGGCATTTTTGATCAACAGAGCTCCCTTAGCTAGGAGCTGATGGCGAACCTCATCATGCCACAAGTAACAAAAAGCAGACAATGATCTAACGTCATTCTCAAAATAGGATTTACATCGGATCTTCCAAAGAATGAATAAAGCAGAAATCCTCAAGCAATGCTAGATCCCAGTAAAGGAAAAATGGACTATGGATCGGTAATCTCTAAACAAGGCAGCATGCCAATGAATGCTTCCCTGAAGTAGCACTGAACACTGATCTTGCAGAAACTGCTCAGCAACACTTGGCAAATTGACACTCCCAAAAAATGTGCTTTACAGTCTCCAAGCAATGACAGACAGGGTAGAGGCTGTTAGAAAGTTTACTCTTACCCAAGTGGGCCTTGAATGGAATCCCTTGATACATCACAAGTCAGGAAAAAACTTGTAGCTTATAAGAAAGCCAGATGGACCAAAAACTGTGAAGTTAATGCACCCATTTGTCCTCTGCATTAGTTGACACCCTTCTCACATTGAGAACTGGAGACAGTTGATGGTGATGGTGTGCAGAGCGAATACAATCTCCAAGAGTCATACTGTTGAAGAGGACGACCAAAACTCCATCCCTAATTCCTCTAAAAAAGCCCGAGCATCCCTATATTCATCTTGAATAACTCTGCCTCTGGGATGAGCTCTCTCGACTCCATTATCGACAGACGATTTGGGACCATCAATCCAAACTCCTGAGCAAGAATGTGCCAGACCTTCCAGGCATGTGAGGTTGAATCCCACAAGCCCCCCCTGTTACCTTCCAGGTCCTCACTTGGTGCAAAATTCTTAATCACATGTGTGAGGCTCCAAGGGAAACTTAAGCAAGCTGCCCATTGTCACCTCAGTAGCCTTGCCTTTCTCACTTCAGACTAGGTGGAATCCTGGATGATCCTAGTCTAGGGGAAGCTCAATGTGTGTAGTAGACAATGGGAGCAAGGGAGAGCTTAGCAACATAAAACAAAAAAGGAAAAAGAGTTTTTAGGATATTGTATTTTTGGGGGTGATGGATGAAAGTAAAGATCGGTGCCTTATCATGTTTGGGCTATGGGGTCATGCATGCAACTTTAGAGGGCGTTCTATGAATAATTAGGGGCTATAAGCAGCCAAGGTGATGTGCCATATAGCAGCCCTAATTTGGTGAACTAGAAATCACAGGTTTTACGAACATAAGGGACTCTCTATGGGGAGCTCCACAACAAAATTAATCTAGAAGTGGCCTTGCCTAAAGATGGAAATTATGCATTCACTCACAAAAGGATGTTTAGGGCATGGATTTCTTCTCTTTAAGACAGCGACAATAAGGCTTTGATTACCTACTCCAATATAGCAAGGCTGCTCCTCTATGGCTCTCAAATTAACTCTGACAATCTCAACCTGGAAGAAAAAGTCTCCAATGGTGTGCTGGTTAGTTTCTGTAGCTCAGAAGGTGTCTCAGCATGAGCCTAAGTGTCCTAGGCATGCTGTTGGACACATTAAACAATCCAGATCAGCTTATTTATTTTGCCTATTTCTAACTTAGGAGTTCAACAAAAAATCTGTTTTGAGTGGTTTGTGGGGCCCAGGATAGTGGGGTGCATGGCCTTAGTGCTGTGTGGGGTCCAACAAAAGGGGGGCGCACCTCCTTGGAGCATTGGAGGCTGAACTGACACACAATTCAAGGCAGAAAGGAGGTTGAATGAAGGATAAATTGAGGGCTGAGGGTGAGGAGGACACACACACACAACACATTGAGAAAGAGAGCTGAAGGAGGGTGCTTGGCTGAGAAAGAGGGCAAGAGAAGGAGCTTTGGCTGAGGTGATCTTGCAGGTTGAAGATCAGGTCGAACAGCAAGCTCCACAGCAGCAAGCTAAGAGGCAGAGGGCGGGCTGTACACAGCAGAGAAAGCAGGCCGTACAGGCCGTACGGCGCACCAGCAGCAAGGGCCGAACTGTCCCAGGCCGTACAGGCCGTTTCTATGACTGTTTGGGTCGATTTGTGCAGGCCAGATAGGCTGTTCTCTTGGGCTGAGCTAGGGCCGAGTCTGCTGGGCATGTTTAGCTGGGCCGTACAGCTACCGGAGTAAGACAAATTTCTGCAAGAAATTTTCTGTTGTATTTGCTGCTGTAAACCAATTTCTCAAGAGCCAGTAAAGTCCCTCCTTTGCTGGTTTTCCCCACACTGGGGTTTCCAGGGTATTTTCTGGTGTTGTCTAATTATTTGCTTGGTTTTCTGTTAGCTTCTGCTGTCTTTTTCTGGTTAAATAACTCAGCTGTAGGTTATTTGCATAATTTCTGAATTTATATCAGCAAGTATAATTTCTGGGTTAAAGTAAATTATTGGCAATAATTTCACGAGCTTAGTTATAGGAAATTAACAGTGCTTAGAACATAATGCCACACATAACAAAGTTGTACATACAATTCTACAAAGCCTAGACAAAAGATTAGATCACCTTTATTCCATAAGCTTGGAGCTCTTTCTCACAAAATCCTGGTTACAAATGGAGAGAGAAAACCCTTATATCGGTTTAAACTCCATCTCCCATTTACAATAAAATATGATTTGCTTTCCTAGATCCATCAATCTCTTCAAGGAATAACAATATAATAATACTCTCAATGACTGACTTACTAAAAGTAGCAAGAAATTTGTTGAGATCCACAATTTCCTCCAAGAGGTTACAATAAAATACTCAAGGAAAACAAATATAACAATATCCTCAAGTAACTAACTTCAATAGCCAAGTCAACAAGTTACAACAATAAAATCGTGCAGTTAGTTACAACTACATCCAAAAATAGAGCCAAGTAATTGGGCGCCTCCTTTGGTTGAGAGATAGACCATGTCAAGGCTCCCAAAATAGCAAGTGCTTATCCACATGTGCGCCCTCCTAGATTATGTGTCCCATGTGTGCACAATGACCTAGAAAGAAGGACGACCTCCATATGTGGACAAATCCAATCGATCTATGAATAGATGTGCAAATAACCAACCTCATTCACATGTGTGGCCTTCATAACTAAGTCGTTCCATGCAAAATGGATCACCATGTTGCATGTGCTATCATCCAAGGTGGACAACCAAGTGGCAATCCTCCAAATATGTGGGTGCCCACAACAAATGCCATGGGAACATGTGCAATGATCTCCTCAAGTGGACATACTCATCCAAGTGGGATAGATATGTGTGAAGAAGATATCAATAGAGGGGGCACTCAAGTGAAGTGGTCCACAAGCTATCCAAACTCCAACTCCCAAGTGTAACCACCCTCAAATCATGTGTCAAGGTGCCCTTTATGAGGGAGTGCTCAACAAACCATCACTAAAGGAGAACCTTACACTCAAAATGATCAAAGAATCCAAGGCGTTCTCTTAAAGGGTTAACCAACTCATGAGAATGTGTGTTAAAAGCTGTTATAACTACCAAAAAGGCTCCTCTAACAGCTGGACATTCCTCCTCATTAAGTGGATCTGAATGCTGAGTCAAAAGGAAGCTCATCTAGGAGGTTAACCATCTCCCACTAAAAGGGATCTTTTCTGGATATATGTGCAGTAGTGGTTAGAATAACCCCAAATGGTAGTGCTTGTCAAGAAGTGACCTGTTAACCACATCTTCATCCAAAACAACCAGCGACCTCTATAAAGATTGGCATGTTTAAAGGTTCGTTGCTTTTGAGACTTTTGTGGACTGATCATTGCAATTCTTTTGTTGATGCAGGAATAACTTTGGATCCAAAAACCATTGTCAATCTGGTATCTAAACCGAGAAGTTTGAGAAGAATGTTTATATGGAAGACACATGTACCATTGATGCATTAGATAGCCTCATCAAGCACTGCTACATATAGCTTTTAGATCACTCCCTGACTGTCACAAGGTCGAATCTGATCTGTGCATTCCATACAATGCTACAGGGTTATCCTTTTTCACTGTTATTTGATGGTGAAAACAGTCCCGAACCTATCTGCCCTTACTGTTGTTATAACTGAGTCACATAGACATAAGAAATATTTATGGAAAACAGGGTACCCTGCTGCAATATGCTGCTTAAACTTTGCCCACCAATCCACTGCCAGACTTCCTGTAAGTATACATTCCAGCCACTGTTTAAAAAGGCTGTAATTTCAAGAGTGAAGATAAGCTATTGGCTTTTATTTCCTGTAGACGGCTGAAAACAGATCATAATTATTATTGTTCAAACCCAGTGAACTTCAAGAAATAAAGCAGCAGCTTTGGAAATTTAGCTCTGCATACATCACAAAATGGTTTTAACTTTTCGGTTCTGTATCCAATCTGAAACCAAGAATGATGGAACCTGTTAGTGCGCTGTCAGGTGACAACTCATTCGACTGGTTTGAGGTCTGAATTAATGTCATCAGTGTCCTTGTTTCTAGTCAAGGCCTCTCCTAAAAACTCAATGGGATTATACTTCTTCCATTATTTCAATAAAGAGATAGCCCACATATCCTGTCATCAAATAATTCTGCAAATGTGGCCTGGTGTCTTTAATCCACTGGAAGTGAATGCTTGATCTGAAGAAGGAAACTGTCACTTAGCTCATGCTACGGTTTTTGGTCTCAACATCTGCAATATGTATTGGTTGAATTCAAAATGTGTCATGAGATCAGCAAATGAGAAAAATGAAGCGCTAAATCATGCCAAACCAATTTCATCACCCTGGGCCAAATAAGATGCATGAAGTCCAAAACAAGATGAGCGCTCTGGCAAGTCAATTGTCTATTGGATCAATTATGACCATAGGAGTACAAATTACAATAGACATCTCAGGTGCTTGGGCACTCCATCATATGTATCAAATAGTATGTATGCAAATCTTAGTGGCAAGAAGATAGGTGCTTTACAAAAGGAGTTGTCTATCTCATTAAGCAGCATCATAAGAAAACAATAGATCTCTCACATTCTAGGGCGCACTTCTAGAAGAGCCACATCTCCTCATACTAACAATACCATGACCAAGCCTCCATATAAATAGGCAAGGAACAATACCATGAAGCAAAGTATTAGCACCATCATCAAGCAAGCTGATCCAAGACATGAATATAACCATCAACACCACATCCTAGCAGCTAGGAGCATGTCATCACCATCAATCAACACCAAGGAATATACCACCACTATCCATTGCATGTGACCATGAAGAAAGCAACCAAGACACCTAATCCAATCAACATCTTGGTGAAGTAAGAGTATCCTCAATCATTACTATGACTAACCAAGATGGACCATCCTAACTGTTAGAAATAGGGAAAATAGAAAAACAATGTACTTTTAAATTTTTTCTATCAACTAGATCAGCATAAAAGATAAACAAATCTGAAACAAACAATATTTCTGAGTACAAAATAAACTAGCTTACCTCCAGAATCAAATGAGAGGTGTACCTGTCACATGTATAGATGTATGCCTCTGTAAGTATGCTCAGATGAAGTTTAGGTTCATAGATCAAACCTCTAGGGTTTGATCTCTGTCAAAAGAACTGTGGGACAGTTTTGCCATTGATAGTAAAACCCCAATGGAAACAACAATAATCCAAAGTCATAATAGCAAATAACCCCAATAGGAAACCCTCCAATAAACAAACACAAACTCAGATCTGAAATACAAGTGGCTCCATAAGCAAACAAACTCAGATCTGAAATATAAGTGGCTCCATAGCAAACAAATTCAGATCTGAAGATACAAGAGGCTCCATAAGCAAACAAACTCAGATCTGAAGATACAAGAGGCTCCGTAAACAAACAAACTCAGATCTGAAATATAAGTGGCTCCATAAGCAAACAAACTCAGATCTGAAGATACAAGAGGCTCCATAAGCAAACACAAGACTCAGATCTGAATATAAGAGTCAAACCCTCCATACAAATCTGGACAGCAATAGGGCAAACCCTCCATAGGCATTTCTTCACTTAGAAAACTGGACAGCAAGAGGGAAAAACTCCACATAGTGACCTCTGCACACCACACGGTAGCCAGAAGGTAGCCCTACCAGCAAAGGGGAGGGCCCAGATAGAGGCTGCGACACCTCCACACAAGTCCATGGCCCAAAGGAAGGATCCGACACCCACAGAACAGGCCCGACAGATGAAGGGAGGCAGCTCTGTGCAGCAGATCAGGTCCGGCAGCCCTAGAAGGCAAGTCCGGCAGCTCTAGTAGACATCTCCCAGTTCAGAAGAGGCAGATACAACATACACACATCAACAAATCCTATGAAGAAGCTTCCAGCCAACTAGATCTGCAACTGATAACAAAAGAGAGGCTGCACCAACAAGGGAGAAGTGTCACTGAGGTAGCCGTAGCAAGGAGAGAGGGGAGCTGAGAGAGTGAGTGTAAGTCACAAAATACAAAGGNCAACAAATCCTATGAAGAAGCTTCCAGCCAACTAGATCTGCAACTGATAACAAAAGAGAGGCCGCACCAACAAGGGAGAAGTGTCACTGAGGTAGCCGCAGCAAGGAGAGAGGGGAGCTGAGAGAGTGAGTGTAAGTCACAAAATACAAAGGGTAGGGTCTAATTTATAGTTAGGGAGAGGGGTTAAGGTAATTAGAATTATATTTAATTATTGACATTTAATTAATATAAATATTAATTAATATGTCAATTAATATTTAATAAAACCCTAATCACATAAATAAAACCCCAATCCCATAAATAAAATCTCCATCACATAAAACAAGATCCCCATCACATAAAACAAGAGTGAAGGCAAACAACAAAGGGTTACCTTTTAAGACAAAGTCAAGGGGAGTTACAGAATGGCAAAACATGTCTACATGAGTCTCATAGTGACCTCTAAACTTTATCATCACTGCATAAGGGGGTACATCAACAATGTGATCAGGTCCATATTCATAGACACTCCTAGATACATCCCAGGAGAGAAGAAGAGGATCACACATAAACACATCTTGGTATTACACCAAGATCTACCTGGTCAGGAACCAGGTTGCCCCAGAACACATATGGGGGCCCTAAAACACATCTAGGGTCTTATCCACCAAGGTACAAGACCAAGGATCAACCCATGCATTAAGCAAGGGTTCCCTGGAACATGTCCAGGGGCCCTAGACACATCTAGGGACTTATCTCAACCACCAAGGAATATATCCAAGGATCAATCTTTATATAAAGATTGGGATTTGCAATACTCTTGGTGAACCCAAGACTTTGTAGAGAAATTGTCAATTCTACCATACCAAGCTCTCAGAGCTTGCTACAATCTATGAGATTCTTTCCCATGGATAGCCTCTTGCTCAACTTAATCGTTAAGAAAATCAATCTTAACATCTATTTGGTGAAGTTTTCCAAATCAAAAACTGCGGCAAGAGAGATAAAAATCCTGATGGAAATAAGGATATCGTCATAGATAATCCCTTCTTTCTGAGAGAAGTCACGAGTCACAAATTCAACCTTAATACTGCCATCTGTTGCAGGTCATGGTCTAACTCACATGCAGGGACTGCTCCCTCTGAGTCTCATAAAATGTCTGCATCACTGTATGTGCCAACTGGCTCCCTCCGAATCTCATAAAATCCTATGACTCTGATCTGGTGTCGTATCTCTGCAGGATGTACTTGGTGTTGGTACCAAGTTTAATATGAAGAGCTGAGTTAGACTTTTACCAGGTTATGCTTCTGTCACGAGACCTCACAAACTGCAAGACAAGTAGCCTTATTGAGAAACTAGCTTGGGCTGAAGACACACATGTGCTTTGCACCCTGCCACCAGCTGAAGTTATCTGGGGCATCTTTGTGTATGCAATAATTGTTAGTTCAAGTAACTGTCTTACTAGCTTGATGTCTAAGAAGGACTTCTTTTATAAGAGTTTTGGTTCCTGATCAAAGTTACTTAAAATTGATCAAAAAGGTCTTGACCGCGAACTATAACAGAAAACCAAGGATCCACCAAAAATTAAAGAACACTAACCTCCAGATTCTCCTAACAGGAAATCTCTCTCAACTAACATTGGTCACTCCACCAATAATCCAGACAAGTTTACTTTGGCATCCAAAAATTGCATCCCACAAGTGGACAATAAGATAGTCTTTCACTATCCCCGGCCGAGCCCAATCTTTTAGATTTTTTCTAAACAACATTATGTTAATAACATGTTTATTAACATTGCTGGCAATTAAATTTCGAGTCAAAGCCTACAGACTCTAAATATGGAATTAACACCCTGGCATCCATATTAGAAAAGGAAAAATATGACTATCTTCTATTGAGATGTTATTCTCAAACCAAAAAAATGCCATCTGTCAAGAACCATAGAAGAGAGATTGTGGTTGCTTTTCTGGTGGATTTAATTTCATTAAGGATGATTAAAACAAAATGCAAATTCTTAACCATTCAACAGGAGTACATAGATCATCTATTCTCTTCTCCAACCAAAACCATTTGAGGCTAAGTACCCAATGATTGTTTCAGCAGAAAAACGTATCATGCTCTCCTTAAGCAATCCAAAGAGACCAACTGTGAGGAGCTTCTATAACTCTGTTATTTGAATAATTAAAGGTTTGTTGTTAAGACTTAACTACAACATTTGTACTGATAACATTCAACAATCAGAAGTACATTAAAGATGAGGGCAATAAGTTTAACCAATGGCTGGTGGTATCCTATATCTTTCAATAGATAAGGAAAACAATTGCTATAACTGGTTGTGGAAGTATCTAACAGTAGAGAGTAATTCAAGGTAGAGTGAACCCTTGAATTTGGTGTGTAATCCACTCCATCTCAATGGTGGAGTCATTTAGGTAGGTTGCACAGATTTAAACTATTGAAGATATATTGTTATAAAACAACTTTGACTTGAATTAAATTCATTTATTGCATGAATCTCTGTGCACCTACAGACTAGTGACACAATATCCCTCAGTGCTACAATATCCCTAACAAAATCAACTATTATGACAAAACACAACATTGAATTAAAAGGTTATTTACTAAACCATTCTACCTTTCTTGGATCAGGGGCCCATGCTGCACATAGCACTCCATGTGTCCACCATTAAGCACATAAAGTAGCAACTTAAGACAATAACCACCTTCAGAAAGCAAAATAAAAAACTGAAACTAGGTGTCCTTACAAGTACTTTTTCTTTTAAAAAAAGAACAAAGCAACTTGAATTTACTGAACTGTAAACCCTAAGAAGAGGATCTACGCAGGCTCAAGTCTGCAACTCTTGAGCTCCTTTCACGCCCTATGCTCTGATACCATGTTAGAAATAGGGAAAATAGAAAAACAATGTACTTTTCAAATTTTTCTATCAACTAGATCAACATAGAAGATAAATAGATCTGAAACAAACAATATTTCTGGGTACAAAATAAACTAGCTTACCTCTATAATCAAATGAGAGGTGTACCTGTCACATGTATAGATGTATGCCTCTGTAAGTATGCTCAGATGAAGTTTTGGTTCATAGATCAAACCTCTAAGGTTTGATCTCTGTCAAAAGAACTATGGGACATGTTATCCACCARTTTGCACAAGCTGGATTTCCTGATGAGCCGCCAAAGATTGAGCAGTCAGTGCTCATTTGATAGAGTTCAGAGTTTAGCGGGTCTTTCAAAAGATAGAGTTCAGTGTTTTATTGGGACTCGACCCCACTAGCTAAGGTGGCGCATCCTAAAGGGATGACGCACATCCCAAAGCTCTCACGCACCTCACACTCCCACTTCAACTCCCACTCCACCTTACTCGTCCTCACATCACTCCACTACACCCACCCTTCACCCTACATCACTACCCATCCACTCCACTCCACTCCACACATCTACCTATCCACTCATGCGCCACTCCCCTTCACTCTAGCGCATCTCCTCCTTAGCTCACGCATCCCTCCTTTGGAATTGTCACCTCTCTTGCTATTTAAGCAAGCATACCCCTCCTGCATTCTAGAGTTCAGTTTTGGACAAGCTTGTGTATCATTGTTGTAACTTTCTCATGCTATTGGAATAATAAAAGACTTTGGAGCTCATCTATGGTGTGTGGTACTACGTGTGGATGAATTTTGGACTTACATGAGACGGTGTACATTGATATTTTGCATTTGTCTATTGTTTACTTGGCTGATCATGGGGATATTATTATCTAATTGGAGTGAGTTATTTAGTTTGTTTACTACTTAATTCACTTGTCTATCTATTTTGAATACTTCATTGCATGTTTTGTTTTTGTTCAAACTAATATGCTCTTGAGGTTTTCTATGTAGAAAAACACCAAGTATACAGGCATTTGCAAGTATTTTGTATTGCATGCAGGATCTTGTTCTTGGAGAGGCAAAGGAGCTCGGTTGCATCCGTTGTTTGTCCAAGGAGTTCTAAAAGAAGACATTATCCCTCTTCCTCAGATCAAAGGGACCCCATAGCCCAAGTGTTCCATGCTCAAGCATAAACTCCGGAAAATTCATAAAATTCTTCCCCTTCTCTATTTCTTTGGTTGCATGTTGCTTAGATCAGTTTTAAAGTTAAATTTTAATATCTAAGGCTGCATGCTTTCATTTTCTAGATCTAGTTGCAATTCTTTCTAATTAAAGAAGTAGATCTAGGCTATTTTCTTGCAATTTMTAGGCTATTTTCATCTAGATCTTAGACTAGTTAATTGCTTTGTTCYGCATTTAAAATCAAGCTAGCTAGTTGTCCCATGCTTGCTGTTTTAGGACAGCAAACATAAACAACTAGAAGAGCCCAGGTTAGGTTCATGCAAAGTGTCGAAAAAGTCTCAAAAAATTGTCTCTTTGCTTTAGAAAAATTTCGTAAAATTTTGAGTAAATTTTCCAAGTTCGAATCAGTCTTTTAAATTGATTTCTATCATCTTCTAACTAATTTTGCTTGCTGGTCTTTAGCAGGTCCATCCAAAAACAATGGGAGATTCCGTCGAGTTTGGCGAAATCAAGGCTTTCGGGGCACCCGAGGGGCTTTCTACTTCATCAAAGAAGTTTTTCTCTTGTTTTTCTTGTAATACATAAAGATCCAAAACCTATAAGGATCCAGTTTTTCAAGGAGAAACTCAAAGAGAACTTTGTTCTCATTGTAATAGATGCAATAAAAGCGGGCCCTTTTTGTGCCCAGTTTCTCCATCCCCATTAGGGGATTTGCGTGTCTTGGTTTGGCTTTCTTTCTGTTGATGCATGTTTAAATCTTTTTATCTCAAACACACATACAAGTTAAGCGAATCTAACACACATAACACTCACATTTCACATGCATGTTAATTAAAGGAACTTTCAATCTTTTATGCATGTTTTTTCCAGAGTTCTTGGTTTACTATCAACAATAAGTCTTGCAATCTTTCAATTTCCAAGTATCTTGCAATTTCTCTTTTCAGTTACAAAGCAGGGTACAAAGTTTATCTCTTTCAAGTGTTGCAAAGATCTTTCAGTTTCCAAGTATCTTTTGCAAAGTTCTCTTTACAAAGCAGGTTGCAATTTTTATTTCTTTCAAGTCTTGCAAAGTCAGTAAACCTTGTTTGTAGTCTAATTAGGGAAATCCTACAAGAAATCTTCGCTTTAGTGGAAACGTAAGAGGATTTGTGAGGTTATCTGGCGGAAACTTTGAGATCTAGGTTCTCCTTGTCGGATCCCCCCACACTTTCTTGAGCTTGTGTGTCAAATCAAAGGGTTTCCCTGTTGGATCTGCGACATTGCTCAACATCCACTTTAGGGACCTTTTCTAAGGACCAAATCTAGTTTAGACGAACATTTACTTTTTCATGCAAATAAAATTCTTTCATTAACTTAACTTTAATTTACCTTAATAAAACACTCGACCAACAATTGCCCACGACTCCTTTTAAGGCACTGGTACAACTGATCTATCTTTATATATGTGAACAATCTTTACATTCATGCAATTGTCTAATTTACATTGTTAAATCTTGCAGATCTTGTATCCTTTTCAATATATGCATGCTTATGGACAAATGGTTTATTGATTATCTCAAGCGATGATGAATGTTAATTGTTGAATGTATTTGTTTTATTAAAGCAATAAACTCGTAGAAGTAGTTCTTTTTGCTTTCTTAGTTTAAAGAGCCTTAGATTATTTTCATAGGGACTACCCCCCTTGGCTTTGCTAGGAGTTGGCCTAGACGGAGGAGTTTAGGATTAGGTGACAAAACCTTGACTCGAAACTTCCCCCCAAGGACACACCAAGTGGATTGAAGGTTTCTTCCATGTTATCCCAGGTGTGTATAAGGCGACAACATGACAATTTTGCCATGGATAGTAAAACCCCAATGGAAACAACAATAATCCAAAGTCATAATAACAAATAACCCCAATAGGAAGTCCTCCAATAAACAAACACAAACTCAGATCTGAAATACAAGTGGTTCCATAAGCAAACAAAGTCAGATATGAAATATAAGTGGCTCCATAAGCAAACAAACTCAGATCTGAAGATACAAGAGGCTCCATAAGCAAACAAACTCAGATCTGAAATATAAGTGGCTCCATAAGCAAACAAACTCAGATCTGAAGATACAAGAGGCTCCATAAACAAACAAACCCAGATCTGAAATATAAGTGGCTCCATAAGCAAACAAACTCAGATCTGAAATATAAGTGGCTCCAGAAGCAAACAAACTTAGATTTGAAGATACAAGAGGCTCCATAGACAAACAAACCCAGATCTGAAATATAAGTGGATCCATAAGCAAACAAACTCAGATTTGAAGATACAAGAGGCTCCATAAGCAAACACAAGACTCAGATATGAATATAAGAGTCAAACCCTCCATACAAATCTGGACAGCAATAGGGCAAACCCTCCATAGGCATTTCTTCACTTAGAAAACTGGACAACAAGAGGGAAAAACTCCACACAGTGACCTCTGCACACCACACGGCAGCCAGAAGGTAGCCCTACCAGCAAAGGAGAGGGCCCAGAAAGAGGTTGCGACACCTCCACACAAGTTCGTGGCCCAAAGGAAGGATTCGACACCCACAAAACAGGCCCGACAGCTGAAGGGAGGCAACTCTATGCAAGAGATTAGGTCCGGTAGCCCTAGAAGGCAAGTCCAACAGCTCTAGTAAACACCTCCCAGTTCAGAAGAGGCAGA
>JASDQU010261505.1:0-15608 GCA_032191745.1 Picea mariana
TTGGTATCCAAAAGGCTTAATGGTGGAGTCCATGTGTATTCTTTGTAAGGATTACATATAGGTGAATATCGTCACAGAGGAAGCTGCTAGACAAGTGAAACTCACAGCGTCAAGAAAATTGGAGGATTCCTTGCATGCATACAATTATTGAGGTTTAATTTTGATTTTTACACTATGTTGAAAACATTGTTATTTAGTATCCTTAATGGATTGAGGTCCAATTTGCATGCATACAATTATTGAGGTTTAATTTTGATCCTTACACTTTGTTGAAAACATTGTTATTCAGTATCCTTAATGGATTGAGGTCCAATTTGCAGTCTGTTAACGCTAGATTTGGCCCAAGCACAGTTAGGGTTATTCTAAAGAGATTTAGATGCACATGACTATGTTAAGAGCTTTGCCATAAGTATGGATTTTGTCCACTTTAAAGGAGGATGCTTGGATTTATGTTGTTTCATTTAGGTACTCATCCACCTTAGAGACACTTCTACATAATTGGAGGCACTTCTACATATTTCAAGGCATTTATACATATTTGGAGAAGTACACATTTGGAGAAGAGTGCTTCGCCCTAGGAGGTCCCTTCCAAGGTAGGCGCTCTACTTATGATGTCACTTATCAACTTTTGAAGAAGAGCACTCCACCTATTTTCACACGTCCTTGGCATTTACCTCACCTACAAAGAGGGCACTCCACCTCTTTGACATTTTCTTGCTACTTTCTTGGGATGTTATTATATTATATTCATCTTCTATTTTAGGATCCTTCTAAAGGGGAAAATATTATATGTTATTTTATGTATGAACCCCTCCCTTAAGGTATAAAAGGGATGGAGGTCATTGTCTTTGGCATCGGTTGTTTTAGTCTTGCTTTATTGCTTTGTAAGGGCTTTGAACTCTCAAGATCTATTAGGAGCAGTAGTGTGTCAGTGAATTGTAACATCCCTTGTTGCATTGTGGACATGTTTATTTCAACCTCTTTGTAGTGTAATCAGAAGGAGTTCAATGTGATCTATTATGTTTCCATTCCCTTGCTATCCATGGTGTTGTTTTAACATTTGAAAGCAATTTCCAGTCGATTTGGTAACATGTTCAAGTCACAACAAGTTAACTATCTAGATAATACCATGTATCCTCATTTTTGATGTAGAGCCCTCAATCACAAGACCAAGCTATGTTCCATGGAAATGTATCCCAATCTGAATATGTTGTTTTTTTTTAAGTCAAGATCAAGATATATGGGTATGGCATCCATAGAACCATCAACATAGACTAGTGCACCTAACACAAGGAGATTTGAAACAAGGACTTACCATCATAGAACTAGCCAAATGTGCTGCAACAGTGTCGACAATCAGTTAAGATAACCCCTTGGGATAAATCACACACGCATTAAAAACAAAGAACATAAACCAAAGGCATAGAAAATTCAGATCTCAATATAAATTTCACTCCAAATTTCTCTCACAAACGCAGAAATGTTGACTTGTATGAAAAACTCAGATTTGTGTATTTTAGAATGTGGGAAGGACTATTTTGTAGGAAAAAGTTAGGATATTAGTGTCCCCAATGTATTTGGATTCATTGAAATGCAGACCCTGGGTCCTCCATAGGCAGCTCCAGTAACATAGAAGTTAAGAATTGTTCAGTTCATACATAAACTATCAATAATTAAAATATGATCAAAAATAAGCTTTGGCAGGACCTATCTATGATTAAGAACTTGTTAAAGAGGACAAGGAGATTCGTTGGTAGCAGCAGGGAAAGAAGAAGAGGCAAATGAATAAAAACCTGCATGAGGAATGGTTTTGAAAATATGGTTGACTTGACTTCTCAAGATAGGGGAAAGGACTGGTAAGATTCTATTTAAAATATCCAATAGTTCAAAGGGTAGTTTAGAAGAGCATGTAGACTCTCAAGGAATATCATTGTAGCAACTTGAAACAGGGAAAACTAGAGGCCCATACTTCTTCAAGTCAAGCTCAACCTGTAGTTGGAACCCACACCTTACAGTGGAATTTTGGTTATGATAATAAATCATTGATGCTTTTGAGTCTTGACTATCACTTTTGAATAATTATGGGACCTTCAACCAACTACCCAATGAAGATGACTATCAACAAGAAGTGCATTGTAGCATGTAAAGAAGAAGAGGCAAATGAATAAAAAATGCACGAGGAATGTTGTTGTTAGGCAAAGTATTGTAGACTCACCTGGCCTTTTGAAGTCTACAAAAAAGGCCACACAAATTGAGGTATATTAGGGTCTAATCAAGATAAAAAAAACTAATGAAAGTGTGGGGGAAAATTAAATAAGTGGCCAAACAAGAAACCAAAAAAGGAGGGATCAAAATGATATCAACTCCCTCCATATGCTTAAACAAAAATTTGAAGAGTCAAGACTACCTTTGATGTTTCAAACAGAATGATCACAATCGTTGTTCTAAATACCTCCACAAAACCATGTCTAAAAATGGGTGTTACATAGTATATAGTCATTACCATTAAGAATCAAACTTCAATAAGGGAGGCTTGAGAAAAAGTTTAGGTTGAGCAAATTTTTAGGTGTCCTAATAACTTTTTGACAACAACTATTTGGTGCTACATGCCAAGGTAAGGAACAAGGATAAAAAGATTAGACAACTAGAAGCAACCAAGAGGAGTACCCTTCATCGAGCTCATATGAAATTCTCTACAACACCCATTGAGTAGGGAATCTTTGTAGAGAAGAAAATATGACAAAGAATTCAACATGAGACAACAAGGAAAATATCGACTAACACAATATATACCTCGATGAAAGAGGTTGTATTGAAGATATATTCATTGCACCTAGCATAATCTAGGGACTTTCACTACATGGCACCTAGCCGAAACATTGATTGTTGAGAGTACAATGTATGAAAGAGTCTCCAAAGTCAAACCCCTGTCTTCTTAAAAGTCATAGGCTTTATAGCCTTTACAAAATAGTTCAAGATCCTATAAAACTGGATCTGATATACTAAATATAGAACATAATCACATAACAATGATGTGTAGAATCAAGACCTATTTTAAAGGTCAAACCCTTATCACTAAGTATTCAATGATCTTCAAAAGATCTAATAATCTTCATAGTCTTCAATAACCTATTAAATGATGACAAAAGAACAAATCAAATCCCTTCTTTGACAGTTGAGCAGTTTTAACCAAAAATAGAAAGGCCACTTGGTCTTCTTTCCTTATCATTTGCCTCAAAAGTTGGAAAAGGATGATGATCTATACTCCCTTAACTCTTATCTTTCATAGAAAATCATCCCTATATGATATGAAAACAAAAATATTTGACCTGGGAAAAAAGAAGAGCGTTTTTCCAGTCTCTGCGTTTTCGGTGGCTTAGAGTCCAAAACTCATGGAGAGTAAGTCGTCGAAAGTTCTGGTTTCAGAGGCTAAGAACGCCTTTTGAAATACAGCTAAGCTACCAAAACTCCAAGTTTTCAAAACTGTTTCAAAACTTTATGTTTGGATCATAAATGCATTTGTTTCAATATCAATCATAACAACACTTGATTTGATCCACACCCTTTTGATCATTGTCCTGCAACAACTATAATGGGATATGCCTTTGTTGCAAGAGTGTTGATAGTTGGCATGAAGGATGTCTTCATATATGCCAACACTTAGATTATTGTATCAATCAGATGTATAAAGGGAAGACACGGCGCTTGCACTCGGTTTAGTGTTGGTTAATGTGTGGAATGAAAAGATTTTGGCGCTTGCTTGGTTTATGTTTCGACATGTAACTGAGTTGAGGTTTGAATCCATGGCTTGGACCTGTGCATTGTGTGGTATGACCCATGGCTTTAGGTATATGACACAATTCGTGGCTTTGAACCTGAAGCTTAACTCATGGATAGAAACCCTAAGGCTTGACTCATGGCTTAATCCATGGCTTGACTCGAGAGTTAGCATATTGGATGACTTAGTCGATAAGCTTGATTTAGTGTAGGTTTGGTGTGACATGTGGACATGAACTAGGGATTTTGATTAGGTTTAGAATCACTTCGAGCACCCATCACTTCATAACAAAAGTGCATATTGTTATTTTAAAATATAAAAGCCAATAAAGCTAGGATTATAGGCTATGTAACATTTATTTTGCATTTTTGTATTGCAGTTCAATAGGACAAAGTCATAGGAGTTAACCCTAGAGGACAAAGTATGATCAATTCAAATTTGTTAACTCCAATTTTAACCCAACATGTATGTGATAAACCCAAAAAAGGGCACCATCCACTCATGTTTTATTTCATTACTTGCATGTCTTCAACTTCGTCTCTCCCACAACACATGTATGCTTAAAGTGAACAAGAGGACACATTGCCACATCTAGGGTTAGCACAAATGCATCTTGGGCATCATTCAAGCATACAAACAATAGAATATTGCAAGGGTTTCATTGTGCCACAACTAGGGTTTCATATCAATAGGCCCAATATGAAAAACTACATGCTCTAACACTCATTTCTTAGTTGTTGTTAGGGTGTTCAAGATTAGAGGTAGGATTTTTTTGTTGTTTTATTTGTTTAGGAATTATTTATGTTGTTTATTTAGAGTTTTTTCGATATTTTCATTTTCAAGAATTTCAACATTTTTAAAGAACATATTAGCCAAAATTAACATCCCTAAACCCTACAACAACATGGAAACCCAAACCCCAAGATTGCTAAACTCAAACCCAAAAAAACGAATATGCCAAGGGAGGAATTTTCACATACTTATTGTAACAATATTCTAAGGGGAGCTAAGCTCAAATGTAAATTTCTAACTGGCATTTCAAACTACATCAAATTGTTTTCAAACTAGCATTTCTAAAACTATGTATTGGGAGTCAATCCTATAGTCACAAACACAGTGATGCAAAAACAATAGTTAGATTTTGGTTTGGGGACAAAGCCCACGAAATTACCATTGTCGATGGCAGAATTCTTGGAGGCCTCCTTTTCTGTATTTGTCTCTATGCTTGGCCTCCTTCTCTGTCTCTGTGCTTGGCCTTCTCCTCCTCCTCTTTCCCTAGTGCTTCTCGGTTTTATCTCCTTCCCATTTCCCCTCTTCTCTGTCATGCAAATTTNCTAATTCTCTGTCGCGCGAGTGTGAGTGGAGTGGTCTAAATTCCTGAATGCTTTGCCTCCTTCTCTGTATGATCTGTTCTTGGCCTTCTCCTCCTCTTTCCCTATCTCTTCTCAGCTTTATCTCCTGTCGATTTCCCCTCTTCTCCTCCTCCTCTTGCCCTAGCTCTTCCCGACTTTATCTCATGCCGATTTACCCTCTTCTCTATGAATTTCCCCTCTTCTCTATGAATTTTCCCTCTGTCTCGCACGAGTGTACTGAGTGTGAGTGACTTCTAAAATCATGAATGAGTAAGGCACGAGTGTGGAATGTTTTGTTTCTTTGAATTTTGTTTTTTATTTTTATTTTTTTAATTCATATATTTTATATATTTAATTTATATTTAATTAATATATTATATATATTAATTGATTGATATTTATATATGTTATTTATTGATTGATTTTAATAAAGCAACAATAAATATGATGAGAAAGAAATAACAACTAGAAATATGATTCATCTATCTGATTTTTATAGATGAGAAAGTAAAACAATAAATCCTTAGAAATGAGATTTTAATAAAGCAACTAGATATGATGATGCTACAAGATATTATATGTGACAAAGAAACTATGCAAGAAATAGCCAAAACAACTTGGAAAGGTTGTATCTATCTAGCCAACAATATGAAAGGAAACTATGGAGGAATGACCATGTTATGGAACTCTAATAGAATCATAATGATGAAACTCACTCTGAAACCATAATATCATAGGTCATTTAAAAGAAATAGGCTTCAAGGAACTTGAGGATAACCAATATATATGGGCCACCTAGCCCACTTCATAAGAGAACCTTCATTGAATCCATCAAAGCCATAGGGGATACTCTTGTTGGATATCGATGGATAATAAGAGGTGATTTAAACCTAATAACATCCCTTACTGCTAAAAAGGAGGCAATAGAAGGCTAGAAGAGAACAACCTATACTTTAAACATATTATTGAAGACCTAAGACTAATGGAAATTTCCACAACAAATGGCCATTTTACCTAGAATAATAAAAGGGGAGGCTCAAGCTAGATTGATGTCTGATTGGATAGGTTTTGATTCTTTGAAAAAAATATGTAGTAAGGGTTTTGGGGGTATAGGGGAAGTCTTACAAGGTGCAAGATCAGACCATTGGCCCATCTCGTTGCAATGGGATAACAAAAGAACACCAAAATAAATAGCATCCAAATTTGAGCAATTATGGTTTTCACACCCCAACTTGCAAGAAAGAATTGCCAAATGGTGGAATTAGGGAGGAAACGTCCAAGGAACTAAAATGTAAATTCTTTAGTAAAAAATAAAGTATCTCGAAACCAAACACAAAAAATGGAATGCAAAGGAATTCAAAAATATCTTCTAAAATAAATGTCATCTTAAGAAGAAAATGGTCATCCTACAGAGACAAATCATGAAGGAGGGCATGTCAAAGGAGGGCACTCCTTCTTCAATCATCAATACAAGAAGGAATTTACATAAAAAAAAATAGGAAGAATGCCTCTTGAAGTATAAATATATAGTAATATGGCTCATAAATGGTGACAAGAACATGCATTTCTTCCATCACACCACCATGAATAGGTGGAACCATAATAAAATTTTATTCCTAATAGATGCACAAGGAAACATAGTAGACGAAGATTGTCTAGAAGAACCACAATAAAAGGAAGATTGTCTAGCATGACCACCTCAAAATCAAGGTTTAAAGTGATACTTGGCCAACATGCCACCAAAAAAGGGAACTTCTACACCAAATAAGCCTACAAAAAATCCTACTTGGACTCTTGATGAAGGTGAAGAAATGTGTAGGGACATAAATGATTTACAAAGAAGACTGTAACAAAAGATGAACTACAAGAGATGATGGATTCAACAAAAGCTAAGTTGGAGGCAATAAATACTAAGATGGAGGGGCATGTTACTCAAGCATTGCAGACAACACTTGCCTCAAGGGGAGGGGCATGTTAAGCCCTAAATAGTGGCTCATTACCCCTTAATTGGGGCATATTACATTAGTAATGTTATTTTATTTATGTCGGCTTTAGTCCATTAGTTGTAATTATACATCCTAGTCTCCTATATATACCAAGGAGAGATTTTCATTTGGAATCATATTGTATTTGGAAATTTATGTGGGCATAAGGAGGTTGCCCCCTCGAAGAGGGTTATTATCTGAATTTCTCTCTTTTTCAAGGCATTGAGTACTTATTCTTACAAGTGCACTAGGGGCCCTAGATCTCATCTATACTATCTTGGGACCCTCATGCACACTATGGCATGCATTTTCTTAAGGAAAATTATTTTTGCACATGCCTTTTTTTCTAATAGAAAAATTGGTTTTTGAATGGTAGCAAGCATTTTGACTTGTTGGGTTGGATATAAAATTTTAGAATGAAGACCAAAGGGTTAAACTTTTAGAATCCATAGAGTTAAACTTTAAGTCACTTGTTTATTGTTTCATGTAATTAAACACCTTCGAGCAGTTTCTAAGTTAATGGGGGTTTTATGAAATATGATTGTTGGATCTAGAATATAATTTTCAACCCCGTGATAGTTAGGGTTATTAATTATCCATCCTATATATATACATTTTGATATGATCATTGATAAACAAGATGTGGAAGAGATAGAGATATAATTCTAAAGAATCTAGCAATCCAATTTCAAAATTAAGTTAAATGTAGGTGAATTTGACAAATCCATTATCTTATTTGCAAAAACAAATCTAGATGGAGAATACTCTATACACATTGTAATCAAGCTTATATAACATTTTGAATGATATTTGAACATTTACAATCATCATAAAGTCTCAAATTTGAATTTATGAATGTATTTAAGTGATTTTGGTGTGTTTACTTTTAATGATAAATTACACATTTTCCAATTTGCTATATAGTGAAGCATGCATTTGCATAGAAAGGTTGGGCATGCATTTTAGTGAAGCTAGTCAATTTTGGTCAAATCATGGTCAAATGCCAACTTGGCAAAGCCATAAATTACCAAAGAAGATTGTTTTAATGATTTTGGTTATGGAACTTCATTCCCTTTATTTATTTGGATTATTATTTATTTTAAAGATATGTAGGACATGATTCTAAGCTTTGTTGATCTTTAAACCCTCATCTCTCTTCATATTATTCATTTTCAGCTCGATTTCTAGTGCTTCCCATATTTTTATTTTTCCATGATGTTCTAATTTAGCGATGATCTTAGTGTCCTCGATACATATGTGATGTCTAGTGTTTTGCAAGTGTTCAACTAAAGAGGATTTATTTGATTGATTATGTCTAATGTCAACAAAATTCTCTTTCAACCTTACTTGGAATGATCTTCCCATTTCACCAATATATCGCTTACCACAAGAGCATGGGATAGAATATACACCTTTTTTCACTTTCGGGTTATGGCATATTTTTCATGATCAAGCATTTTCCTTAGGGTTATAGGAGGGGAAAAGGATAATTCAATATTACTTTTCTTCAAAATCCTTGAGTTTTTTTCAGTGGTACCTTTAATGTATAGGAGGTTTATGTTTTTACCTTCCTCATTATCATTGTTCCTGATACACAATCCTCTCCTGACTTTTAAGACAACCATATTAAACTATTTTTTTTGTATCCATTCATTTTGAACACATTTTGCATGTGTACTAAGGGCTTGAGCCACCATATCCACAACGGAAACATACCAAGAATATTTGTCTTATGAACAAGATATTGTACTATCCATTTTGACGGTTGGCATATAGATTGTTCTTATAGACTACACTACATTTCACCATAATATAATCCCTACACTCCTTGCAAATCATGTAACACCATTCAAATTAGACGCAATATTCTTGCGCCGAATTAGCTATACTATCGACGAACTTTTTTCGTTGATAGTATAGCAAATTCATCGTAGGATTATTTACATTCATCTCTCTTGTGACGATATCAAATGATTCTTGGATTCATTTCATATTTGGTTTATCAAATTGAAATCTTAATTTGATACTTTGCAAGCTAGTTTTACCTTCAGTCAAATACAAATACGAAACCTGGAATCATTAACATATCTACTAGAACATATGAAAAATAGGGTTTATGGTTTCTATGATGAATTGATGATGGAAGAAAGTGGGTGTGTCAGTCAAATTTGAGTCCATAAACCCTCCCATATCATTAAGGCATGTGAATAGTCTATTTAGGTCAAATTTCAATGCATACAGATACAATTTGAAAACATTTCAACGTTGGCCCCATTCACATGTCATTGTTCCCTGCCTCTAGTATCTTGATGGTGTTGATTAATCAATCAACGAAAAAGAGGTATTTTTCATCACAAAAATGAAGCAAATGCATTGTATATAAATTAATGTAGAACTTGAAATAAAAATGAAGAAAGACTGATGAAAACCTAAAACTTGCGTCAACCAAATTGTGTACTTTGAAAGAAAATTAGGGTTTAGGGTTTACATGATGAATTGATGATGGAAGAAAGTGGGTGTGTCACTCAAATTTGAGTCTAGAAACCCTCCCATATCGTTAAGTAATTCCAATATTCTATCCATGACAAATTTCAGTGCATACAAAAACTGTTTGAGAAAATTTCAATGTTGGCCCCATTCGTAGGTCACCGTTACCGGTGTCTAGTCCTCGCACAATTTTCGTTCCTTGTTCCTTGTTCTATGTTCCTCGTTCCCTGTTCTTCGTTCCTCGTTCATTTTTCCTCGTTCCTCATTACTTGACCATTGTGTAGTCCCCAATATCCATTATTTTTGTACAAAACATACTAATGGCATAAAATGTCCCACACAAAGACCAAATTAATATCCGCTACATAAGTCTTTTGTCTTTTTTCAATGACTATGTAACGAATCTCAATTCTAAGAAGATTCAAATAGAACCTTAAGTTCCTTCCTTAACCATGGTTGACATAACGCTATCATTCAATAGTAAAATTGTTACATTTCATTGTAAGGCATCATGTGTACTGAGGGCTTGAGCCACCATATCTACAAAGGAAACATACCAAGAATATTTGTCTTATGAACAGAATATGGTACTATCCATATTGAGGTTTGGCATAGAGATTTTTCTTATAGACTACACTACATTGCACCATAATATAATCACTACACTCCTTGAAAACCATGTAACACCATTCAAATTAGACACAATATTCTTACAACGAATTAGCTATACTATCGACGAACTTTTTTCATTGATAATATAGCAAATTCATCGCAAGATTATTTACATTCGTCTCTCTTGCAATGATATCAAATGATGATTAGATTCATTTCATATTTGGTTTATCAACTTTAAATCTCAATTTGATACTTTCCAAGCTAGTTGGAACTTCAGTCAAATACAAATACGAAACTTGGAATCATTGACATATCTACTAGAACATATGAAAAATAAGGTTTATGGTTTCCATGATGAATTGATGATGGAAGAAAGTGGGTGTGTCAGTAAAATTTTAGTCCAGAAACCCTCCCAGATCATTCAGGCATGCGAATAGTCTATCTAGGTCACATTTCAATGCATACATATATAGTTTGAAAACATTTCAATGTTGGCCCCATTCACATGTTATTGTTGCCCACCTCTAGTATCTTGATGGTGTTTATTAAGAAATCAATGAAAAAGAGGGATTTTTCATCACAAATATGAAGCAAATACATTGTATATACATTAATGTAGAACCTGAAAGAAAAATGAAGAAATACTGACAAAAACCTAAAACTTGCATCAACCAAATTGTGTACTTTGAAAGAAAATTAGGTTTTTTGGTTTACATGATGAATTGATGATGGAAGAAAGTCGGTGTGTCACTCAAATTTGAGTCCAAAAACCCTCCCATATCATTAATTCATGCCAATATTATATCCATGAAAAATTTCAATGCATACATAAACTGTTTGAAAAAAAATCAACGTTGGCCCCATTCGCAGGTCACTGTTGCTGCCGTCTAGTCCTCGTACAATTTTCGTTCCTTGTTCCTTCTTCTGTGTTCCTCATTCCTCGTTCCTAGTTCCTCATTCCTCATTCCTTGACCATGTTGTAGTCCCCAAGATCCATTATTTTTGTACAAAACATACTAATGGCATAAAATGTCCCACACAAGACCAAATTAATATCCGTTATATAAGTCTTTTGTCTTTTTTCAATGACTATGCAACAAATCTCAATTATAAGAAGATTTAAATAGGACCTAAGAACCTTAAGTTCTTTCCTTAACCATGGGTGACATAACACTATCATTCAATAGTAAAATTGTTACATTTCATTGTAAGGCATCATGTGTATTGAGGGCTTGAGCCACCATATCCACAAAGGAAACATACCAAGAATATTTGTCTTATGAACAATATATGGTACCATCCATTTTGAGGTTTGTTGAGAAATACTGAGAGGGGGGGTGAATCAATGTTTCAAGTAATCAATTATTTTTCTCTTTTCTTTCACTAAAAAACCTTAGGTTACATTGTAGAGACTAGCTATTGTACAGTCTTAAGAAAACATGATTGCATTCAGAGATCTTATTATGAATTTCTTCATTCATCAGTAGTCTATTAAGCAGTAATTTAAAGCAGTAAATAACAAATAAACCAACGCACATGAATAAATCACATGAACACCAGGATTTAAGGTGGAAACCCAAATCGGGAGAAAACCACCGTTGTTGTTGTCTCTGTCTTCAATGATTATTAATAAGAAAACATTTTACAACATTGTACTAGTGCAGACTCATACTAGTACACATGCTTCTACCTGCAGAAGGATGCAACCTTCTCTCGTTTACCAGCCTTTCCTGGAAGGGAGCTTCAACCCCTTGAAGATAGCACTAGTTTCTACTGGTAGAATACTTCTATTGAAGGCTTTAACCCTCAGACTCACTGCTGACCGCGTTTCATTAATTTTCACACTGGATCGGGTAGTTTCAACCCTTGTACATTTGTCATCAAACATATTTTTCCCAGAAATTTAGAATATCAGCAATAACTCAGACTATATGTGTTGCTGAGCAGTTTTGATCTATAGTAACTTACCTGGATTGTAGATCTACCACACAACTGCTACAATGAGGTTCCTCCCTCCTCGAATCTTTCTGCAGCCTGCACAAATGACCTCAGCAACCTGTAGATGTGCCTACTGTCAGAAAATAGCCTCCACTTCCTCCAAAAAGGGATCCCTGCAACCTATCACTGTCCTTTCCTTCCTTCTTCAGATCACCTGTAGAAGGATCATCGACCCCTTCTTAACCCCATAGGTCAAGGACCCATTCAACGCTCATTGGGTCCCATATTTATTGCTCGGGGGAAATCGGGCTCCCTCTTTTTTTTTTTTTGAATTAAACCTGCGCGCGCCTGTTTAAATCTGGTTTCGGCATTCCATACGCTAGCCCTCTTGATCTTAGTTCCCAGTCAACGTGACTGTCACACCATGACCACAACCTTACCTTGTCGGGGCTACAGGGTTTGTGATGCCTCAATGCATACACCTGCGTGATTCCTGATCGTCCAAATCCCGACGCTCCTTTCCACGCGTTATCCCTGCTGGCTATAGGCCTTGGACCATATGACCGTCAACACATGACCTCGGTCAAACCTCTCATCGGGGTTTTGACATTTTCAATGTCACCATGCACATGCCTATGCAATCCCGATCCTCCGATCCCCGATTCTCCGTTGAAGGAAATCAACGATCCAGATGCGATCTTAACTCAACGGTTGCGATTGAATCGCAATATTGCGTTTCATGATTTCGGGGTTCTTTTTGCAGTGTGTTCTTGCCCTTTTGAATTTTCAATCCTTGAAATTCTGATACGAGCTGTGATCAACAATCCTGGTCATTTATGGATTTGATGGTCCAAATTCAATCGAGATTTCTTTCATAGCGATTTCACAATGTGCAAATCCCTTGTCACCGGGATCTTCGATTTCCCGATGGACAAAGTGTCGACGACGTCCGATCCTTTGCCACGTGTCCTTCCATATGGATGGCTTTGATCTTTCAAGGTGGCCCACATGCTATCTGCCTTATCAGGAAATCGCATTTCGCGATTTCGGGGTTTCTGATGCACTTGTTCACGGGAGTCGCAAAACCCTGATTCTTGATTCTCCGATGCCACCTATCCTCTGCGCTGTCACCTGGACCCCACACTTTCAATCGCGTTGCAGGAATTCGCAATTCCTATTGCACCGATCCACAGGACCTTCCAAGTCCCAAACTCTGATATGCGATGCCACCTGTCATCTGCTCATGACGAGACTTAATCCTCCGACACCTGGACTCCACTAGGTGCTTACCTTTGTCAGGAAATCGCGTATCAGGATATTGCGATTCTCGTGGTTGTGAGTCTCTCGTCACCGAGAACTCCGAAATGTCGAATACTGACTCGTCTGGATCTCCTACCACGTGTTCTCACAATTGGACGGTTCAAACCTCCTATTGGGAAATCGCGGATCGTGATTCCAAAATACAAGAGTTCCATGTTCACGGAAACTCTGATTTTCCGATGAGCTGACCTATGGAGATCAACGGCTAGGATTCTCTCTCCAATATCCCGATGATTTGTCCGGGATTTATCCTCTACACAGTAGGACTTAACCCCTATGCTTAACCTCTGTGCAACTCCTGCAGATATGACGACTGTCGGCCACCCTCTTCAGCGATCATACGCGCCCCACCAAAACACAACCATACACTGATTTGCTTACAGGATAACTCTTGTTCGTCCTTTGCCATCAATGACAATATTTCCAACAATCTCCCCCTTTGTCATTGATGGCAATACTCTTCCTCTGTCTTTTCCTCCCCCTTTGACATCAATGGCAAAGAGTAAACAATACCATGCTCCCCCTGAGATCATGTTGCATCTTCATAATAATCAGAGGACCATGATCATCAGCACCTTGCAACCAATTGAGGCTTTTATACTTTAGTAGACCTGATCCTCTGCATGGTAGAGACTACTCCCATTTTTTGTCGGAGATATTCGAATGCTTCCCTAGGTAGAGGTTTGGTAAATATATCAGCGACTTGTTCTTTGGAGGGAACATACTCCAATTTCACCTTTTGCTCAAGCACCTGTTCGCGTAAGAAGTGATATTTGATGGGAGTATGCTTGGTCTTGGAATGCATAACATGATTCTTTGAGATACTGATGGCACTTGTATTATCACACATAATAGAGACAGGGGTTGAACATGTGATTTGAAAGTATTGAAGAGTTTGCATCATCCAAAGAAGTTGAGTGCAACATGATGCTGTGGCCACATATTTTGCTTCTGCTGTAGATAAGGCAATGGAACTTTGTTTCTTACTGAACCAAGATACTAACCGTGGCCCCATGTAGAATGCACCACCACTAGTGCTTTTGTGATCATCAATGCTTCCAGCCCAATCTGCATCAGTGTATGCATGAAGAGTAAGATCAGCATTCTTTGGATACCATAGTCCAAAATCTTGAGTTCCTTGTAGATATTTGAATATTCTTTTCACAACCTGAAGGTGAGCCTCTTTTGGATTGGCTTGAAATCGTCCAACAATCCCAACTGCATGCATAATGTCTGGTCTTTTCCTAGTGAGATATAGTAGACTTCCTATCATAGATCTATATTATGGCTGATTCACCATGGGAGAGTCATCATTGGAACTGAGATTACATCTAGTTATCATTGGTGTTCTTACAGGTTTTCACTCTTCCATGCCATACTTCTTGAGGATTTGCTTAAGGTATTTGGTTTGTGATAGAAAAATGCCATCTGTTGCTTGTTGCACTTGTAATCCAAGAAAGAATGTCAGTTCCCCAAGTAAAGACATTTCAAATTCTTGGTGCATATCAGAAGCACATTTATGACTAATAGATTCTTCATTACTTCCAAAAATGATATCGTCAACATATACAACTACAATTAGTAGTTTGTCATTTTCAGTTTTTGTGTATAAGTTGCTATCAGCAGATCCTTTTGAGAATCCTTGTTGACAGAGATATTTGTCAAGGCGATAGTACCATGCCCTCAGAGCTTGTTTGAGACCATATAGGGCCTTTTTAAGTCTGCAAACAAGGTTTTCATCATTTCCAAGGATGAATCCTTCTAGTTGTTCTATATAAACTTCTTCTTCCAGATCACCATTGAGAAAGGCAGATTTAACATCCATTTGATGAACTTTGATTTGTTGGAAGCTTGAAAAGGCAAGAAACATTCTTATGGCTTCAAGTCTAGCTACAGGAGCAAATGTTTCTTCAAAGTCTATACCTTCTTGCTGAGCATACCCCTTGCAAACAAGTCTAGCTTTATTTCTGATAACCTCCCCATTCTCATTTAGCTTGTTTTTGAATATCCATTTAGTTCCAATGACATTTTTGTCATGGGGTCTTGGTACTAATTCCCAAGTGTGATTCTTTTCGATTTGATCAAGTTCTTCATTCATGGCTTGAATCCAAAATTCATCTTTTCTAGCTTGAT
>JASDQU010261506.1:0-15622 GCA_032191745.1 Picea mariana
GAAAAATAGTCATTAGAAATATAACAAAATTATTCACAAGTTTTGTTTTTACTGTAAAGTGAAATTCTAAATAAAAAAAATACTTTTGTATGCCAGAAGTTGAAGAACTTGTGAAAATACAGTTTTTTTTGTCATAAAACAAGCAAAAGTGTTACCCATCTTCATGATTTTACCCTTGGTTACTCTTCTAGTCCTCCATGGACAGTGTTTTGGTCCTTATCAAGTCAATCCTTTCAAGTCAAGTCATTTGTTGTGTTGATTTGTTGAAGGGAATTTAACCTGTGTCGACTATTTCCAGTCCTTTATATCATTCATCCCAGCCATCCTTGCATCAGTTGTTCTCTACAATTACACTCTTAACACCATCTACCTTTATATGTTTCAGTTCGATTGATGGGGGATACATCAACGCCATCCTTCGACAGATTTCATCCTATCGACTCCAAATCATTATCCATGTTTGAATTCTAGAAACCAATTAGTACCCTAGGATTTGTAGGCATGAGTGGTAGATTCCCTTTCATTTTAGCAGTTGTTTTACATCATTGGATAATGCTAAATGAATCTACGAGTGTTTTACTTTAACTCATTTATTCACACCCACTATATTGTACTAGGTATCTTGGGGTCCATCATCATCATCGATGGGTTATCTCACTTCTATTAACAATATACATCAATGATCGGTAATCATACGATTTCTATCATGCTTGACCTCAATTCATTTATTCGCATGTTTTAGATTTAGGCCATTAGGATTTGGACGAATACCATGGGTTGGGACCACCACTTTCCTTGATGGAATTCCCTCCCAAGTTAAAATGGATTTATTCATGAGTACTTTAGAGATCACTCAATCATCGAGTCATCTCATTGATTTGTATACTGTGACATAGATCCACATTTGTATTTGGTCGTGGCTATGTTTTCACTTGTGACATGGATCCATAGTGTATTCTTTTGTGGCTATGATCTAATTGTCTACATCATGCATGGATCTGTAGTTTACTATTTTGGTGTCTATGCTTAGTTTTTGTTATCGATCATGGGTATGCGTGCCTCGAGGATGTTATTATTATGTCAGACTGATAATGGTTTCTTTCTAGGTTCCTTCACCCAACGCTTTGTGATTTTGTTTGTAAAGTATTTCAGCCATTAGACACCTTTTATGACCTCACACTTTAGGGGGCATCTGTTGTACAATTATTTTCCACTTGATCATGTTATGGGAATCATATAGAGGTTATCATTGTGAAACACTGAATTATACCACTTTTCCCTTGAGTTTACGGTCCCTTTTTGATTGGACATTGGTTGTCCCTTTATATCCTGTGACCAATATTGTTAGTCACTTATTGGCCTCTTTGAAAGGGATACCAGTCGCTCCTTGCAAGAATGCACGACATGATCGGGTATGTTACTCCCTATTTAGGATTAGTTTCCAAGATATGTTCTTAAACATCTGATTTTTTGTGGTTCGACCTCGAGAAGCTTTTTATATTGGGCATATAGATCCTATATATATTAAACTTTGATGTTATCTCTGTTATCCTATATATTGAGGGTTTCTCATGGAAAAAAGGGTGGAGAAAGGATAGATCAAAATTATTATGGAAGTTTCATTACAAATCTTGAGCAAGGAACTTGGGAAAGGAATGCATCAACTTACTTGATTTTAAGTTGTAAACCATTTTTCCATTAATATAAGATTTACAAGATTTTTCTTCTTACTTGATTGTATGTAATTATTACAATCTTCGTAGGCAATTGATATTGTTATGTTATGTCAATATATCTATTATCCATTTATACATGATTCATTTGATCTTGTGAAATGTTTCTTTATGTCTCTATGTGTGTAGATCCATGTTGGTAAGAGTGACAGGAATCTTTGAGAAAGCTAATAGCTAAGGAGCGTGCAGGTACAACTGACAGATCATCGAGTAAACCTTTCATTCCATCAACTCGTAGATTATTTTCGTGTATAATTTAGATATAGGAAAATTTTCTACTTGCATATCTATTTTGTCTTAGGTCTAGGAAGAGCCTAAGGGATGTATCTCCTGCAGGGTTCATTTACCCTACAACAATGTTCTAATGTGGTATTTAATTTGAATATGCCTAGATTGAGCCTCTCTAATGGTGATATCTCCTCTTCTTGTTCTTAAATTATTTTTTGTTAATAATTAAGCAAAATAAAGATGTGATAAGAAATGGTGGATAATGATTTATGCCATTCAAAACTCTTTTTATTGATCTTATGATGTGAATTTATATTACATAGATTGGACCACTTCTAGATCTAGATCTATATTTCACTGACAACCCATCAATGGATCACGACAACAACTCATCAGTATATAAGGTTTACAAATCATATCAATGTGGTGTCATACTTTGTGATTTTATAGGGACTCACAGTCTAACATTCCCCCTATTAATCACAAGTATGCATAATTGTACCAATAACAAAATAATAAATGGTATCATATTCAATCTCAAATTGTTGAACTGAGATTTGATGAAGATATTCCTGAACAACCGCCAATATCTGAAAAATTCATGATGAAGTGAACAATTGCCATGTATGAAAATTCCCAATCAATTGATTAGTATTCCAATAGTTTATTGGTTTGAGGATATTAGTTGCTATGTTGGAATTCACAAATTTTGAATGCTTTTATGACTAATAAGAATTCAAATCTTGAATCTTGACTATCATCATTGATATCTAATATTCCCCCCTGTCATGTACAAAGTCAGAATTTTGTTGAATTTGGTTGATAGGATCCAAGCTTTAGATTTGGATTCTTCTAATCATCAATGATTCATGGTTGAAGGGATCCAAGATTAAGATTTGGATTCTTTACATAGTGGTTTTGTTGGTTAACCATTAACCATCTTCCATCGATACTTGAACAATGTGGTGGTTTAGGATAACCACTAACCATCTTCACTCGAATAATGTGGTGGTTTTTGTTTTACCACTAACCATATTCACTTCCCTCTTGAAGGTGTAAAAGGTTTAACAATAATCTTGGAAATATTATTTTGTAAATCTTGAATTTCTTTTGTATCTTCAAATTTTTTGTTGTTGTTGTTGCTACCTTCATTCTATACTCTTTTGGGTGGCTTATATTCAACAAGAATTTTATTCATTGGTCCATTATATGATTCCATCTCATGATTATGTAGGGAATCATCATCAATCTTGTGTGTTTCTTTTGTATCCACCATTAGGTCATGTGTACTACAAGTAGAATCTACCATCTGCAATAAGTATTTTGTGTCACAAGTTGTATCAACCTTTTGTATGAAATCATTTGTATCACATGTTGCATCAACCATTTGGATAAACGCCTTTGTATCAAATGTTCCATCAATCTTCTCTATGAGATCCTTTGTGTCACAACTTGCATCAAATTTTTATATGAGGTTGATTGTTACAGATGCTGCATCAAACATGTCATCAATTTGATTATACTTTTCTCTTAAGTTTAAGTGAAGTGCATAAATCAATTGATCCTTCATTTCTATTTCATCTCAAATATCAATAAGCCAATTATGCAATTCATGTTTCTATTCTTGTAATTCCTTGATTTCATGAGAGTTTTTATGTAAATTTTTTATTTCTTTAAACCCATTTTTTATTATTCTCTCACTCAATTGTCATGCTCCCTTCCTCTCACTCACTTGATTTGATTTCACTTAGGGTTTCAGGTACTACTGATCATGCACTTCAAAGTGTGATTACAAAGAGTTCACTTTGATGACACACTTGACCTTCTTATTCAAAATTTAGGCGGGTCTTGATGATATCATTCAAAATTAGTTATTTGACTTGGAAGGGTTTTGCACTTGACCATTTGTACAATTCAATGTTCATATTCAAAATATTTATCCTTCAATTTTTACAGTTCAGTGATCAATTTTAGTCTTCAAAAGACTATTTTCTCTAGTAGTTTGACAATCGCCTAAGCAATTTTTTTTCTCTTGTTGTGAGTGATCACTTTGATTTTATGACCTTGTTACTTCATGTATGTTGTGTATTTTTTGTTGATTGAAACATGAGTGTCAAAAAACTAGACACCAAACAATGGGAAAAATTGTCAAGTTGGTTCATTCCTTTGTAGCTCTCTAATAAATGTGCCCAGCAACAGATCACTCCTCCAAATGAGATGTCATTAATGCCTCATATCTCTTCTCGTGGATACTTCAGATTTATTTCATATATTTGGACTTGAAAATTTTATGTGAATCATTCTCAATGCTAGGGAGATTGTGTATATCTATTATCCACAAACCAACAACTCTTGGAAATTGAAGAATAAAGATCTAAGTACTTTAAGTGCATTGAACATGTATAGAAACACCTACTTCAACAATAGATTAATATATAAAAATATATCTAAACCAAATCTATAATATTTATAAACCAGATCTATGAGTGTTGGATGTTTGGTTTGACCCGTGTTCTACTTTAGGTTTTTGACAAGACCTTGCAAACCATCATCTCTTCTGGAGACTAGAAGGAAACACTCCACATAGAGTGCACAATGAAGTCTCACCCAAGATGGATTTATGGGTGACTGCAGGACCCAAATTTCTACATCCTTGGAAGGGAGGCTACTATGGGCATGTTAGACATGATTTTTACTTCAACATATACCAGATCTATTATTCAAACACATCATATAACTAGATCTACCATTCTGCAACCATCCAAATTAATTTAACATTCATTCGATGGTAAATATCATAATTGTTCTACTGCATGCTGCATTTTACTTCTATCGGATCCATTCATTCAACATAAAACACGAAAAAAAGAAAAAATTCCACACAGAAACACACGTTTTACCGTGGTTCACCCCCCAAGCTACATCCACAAAGATCTGGTATTATTCTCTCTTTTATTTATCTTCATCAAGTCACTATGTTGCATTCATTACATATGATATAATAAGAGGATGACCAGACCACACTAATCTCCACAACATGTGACCTGACCCTCAATTACAATTCATAATTATGTCTCCAAAAATGACTCCAAAAACTAGCTCTAATATCTCATTGCGCAAAAGTACTAGATCTCCTCAGATCTTACTATACATATTTATACTAAAAAAATGGGTTAAAACCCATTACAATCAATGAACAAAATCCTAACCCGCTAACCCTAAGTGAGTTAAGTTTGTCCACTTTCTAACTTCCTCTGCATAGTTGATCTGTATCCTTCTTCCGTTGACTTTCTTGCTTCCTCCTACTGATTTTCCTTGTTCTCTGGCACACACTCCTTTTCTAGTCCCTTTTCTAACTATGTTCCTTGGTTGTTGTGTTTTTCTCAAAAATGGCATGTGCCAATAGGTCCCCAACACTCACATGTAGCTCATTCTGAGCCAATTAGGTAATGTGTGCCACCTGCACTGAATTCTTCAGATCCCAGAACTTACCTGAAATTTATTCAACCTTAGATTTCACTTGTGCTCTCTTCTCTACAACAATATCCATAGTCTATGTAGTGATAGGATCATTCAACAAGTTTTCATTCTCCAATACAACCTTTTCCACCTGACCCTTAGTTTCATTAATCTTTGTCATCATTTTCTCTACGCTTTCTTGCAATGGCTCCAATTGCACCTTGTTGAGGAAAATATATGAAATGATCTTACTCAAGCATTTTCAGACTCTTCTTGGCTAGATAAAAGTAGACGGTAATATCACCCTATGTTTATATCCAATAAAAATAACATCCTAACTCACAAGTAATAATTACGAGTTCTTAGGCTAGTCTTTTATCAACAAAAAGCTTGCTGGAAATTTAATTTTTATGTAATTTTCTAAACATATCAGTTGCTGAAATGAATGTAAAGATAGAAGTAAAGTCACCATGATGATAATGAAGATAGATGAGATATAAAACAATTCTTTATTTCATTCAAATTCACCAAAGAGTCATTTTCTTTACAAAATCTCATGCAAAAATTTTGGACAAAATTCAAAATTAGACATCCCCAATGGAAAATACAAAAGGAGCTCTGACAGAAAATCAAAACTGAAATCTAAAATTTGGATCAGCTTGCCACATATTGTTTCCCACTCGACTCTGCACAATATCCTTTGTCAGTCATGAAAATTAATTCACAAACAGACAAGTCTACACAGACTATCAAAGATAGATCAACACCTTTGAAAAAACAAGTGTCTAAATGATGTGATTCAACCTTGAATATTGTTGTCCACAATAAGACCCTACTATCATTAAAGATAATTAGGCTTGTGATGAATAAATGAAGGAATTAAAACTGAACTATCTCAACATAAACTCAAAGAGCAAACCTTAGTATTCTTCTGCTTCTATCCTCCCTCTTATTCCTCCCTTTCGTTTTGCTTTTAAAAAATTAGAATTGGCTGAAGTAGTTGAACCAACTCATTAGTTAAGTTAATTAAAAGTTTAAACCAACTTTCAGTTAGGGGGAAAAGTACTAATCATAATAAGGGTCATAATTAAACAATAACTAGTAGGTGGGACCCCTTGTGACTCCCATTAGCTTAAGAAAATCATAATATAATTATTAGTTAAGCAAAACACACCTCCTTGGGACTCCCATCCAAATATTCACATTTGTTAATTTAGATCATGATATTTGAAATTATTTTCAAAAACATTACTCATATGTCCACAAATAAATCATACTGTCCAAAAAACCTTGAACTCAATTGTCACCAATAATAGATCAAATAAAACTCAAAAGCCATATTTTCTGGTTTGTGAGGCCATCTTTCCTTTGTTGATGCTATCATCCTTTAGTCCTTCTGCACCAGCCTTAGGCTGTGTGGAATCCTTAAGTCTCATTTTGTTGATCATATGAGAACAATCATCCTTCCAATCCAAGTAGGAGGACACAGATTTACTAGAATTATCTGAAGATGTAGAAGGGACAGTAGCGACCTTCTCTTTGACAGAGGCGTAGTAGGCCTCTATTTTTAATCTTTTATTTGAATAGCTCATCCCTGCATGCATGATTGATTATCAAATGATCTTTCACCATACATGACAACTCTTTAAAAATATGAAATAGATTTTGGCTCATCAATATATCAGACTCATGCAATCCAATCCATACCAATTGTTAAACTTTTTTTCAATGAGAAGGGGGTGAACAAAAGGTTATGGGATATGCGAGGGGTTTGTATTGAGTGAAACATGATATAATGAGGGGGAAAAGAACACGATTAATTCTTAATGACAACAACAATAAACAATAATAAAAATCCAAGAAACATCACTGTAATACAACGAAGACACTGCCACTTCGAACTGCTTCACACAAAAATTATTTCAACTGTAATCAATTTTAGAACAGGGAGTGAAAAATGAATATGGGAATGCGAGGGGGTTATAATTAGAGGAAATCAAAATAATGGTGGGGGAAAGGAAAACAAATATTGTTCATGAAATTGATTAAGTAATCCATATAATCAGTCTATACAAGGAAATACACCGACCGAATGACCATTGTCACCCAACTAACAACCATTGTGCATAGCCAAATAATTATGTTCATTAACTAGTCCATTGTGCTTAACCAAATCTTTAACACTTTTTATTTATTTATTTATTGAATATCTGAGAAATTTCCCAAATGAATACACGGTCAATTTGTTCACTCTTCTCATCCACTACTGCCAACCATTTCAATCATCAAACATAGACATAAAAATCATGCTTGATTTTGTGTTTTAATTCATTAAATAATTAAATTGGATACATAATGGACGCTCAACGCAAGGGTCCATATTCATCTTGCAAAGATCCTAGCATGCCAATTAAACACGCTAATAAAAACCATCATTCAAACTCATAGTCTTCCATGAAATAATCAAGCATTCAACAAAACACAGATGCATTTTTGTGATTGTACAGGCCCAAATTTCCCCTGATTCTAAACATTCAAAATGTGGGTCTATTAACACAAGGAAACAACAACATACCCAGCCTCATAATTACATAATTGAAATGCAACAAATCCATATATAAAAAACTCTTGTGATTACCTCTGAGTGTGCAACCCCTGATTTTCATAACATACACAGTGGGTAACCATGCAAAAACTACGGTGCAACATTACCATTTTATAATTCTAAACACACAACACAATATTAACTTAACTATCGAGCTAATCTATCGATGTAACACAGTATTGCTTCAAATTGATCAAAATGCCACCAACCATGCTGTGTAAATCTCAGACCTATGCAATCACATAATCATAATGCATACAATGGATGGATTTTCTATAGTCATCCAGGTTGCAATAGCCATTTTTCCCTAACAAAACAACTCATAGTTATAATAACCATTTATTCATGGTGTAGGAACACCAGACCTATGAATGCAGTATGCATGAGCGTTATTTAGCAATTGTAACCAATGCCAAATCAAACATCCAAATAATCTTAGTGCAAAAGGACAGTGACTATGTATCAACCAACTAATTCACCACTATCATAACCATCGACCTAACAAGATGTGGCAACCACGCATACCCACGCATCAAATCGAATCAAGGTTGCGACCCTCTCAATTAAATAATACTATGTTAAAAGGAGAGCAATTGTGTACTTTGAAATGTTTAATTAACAATGCAGTGTTTACCATTGTTATAACAGAGGCAGTGACTAGATACCAAACCAACACGACTGTCACATGACCAACTGGGTGAGCCTATACTCAAATTAGTCGAAAATATGCAACCAACCAACAATAACCAAGTATTAAACCTCACCGGCTAGGCCGGTCTTCTCTATCAACCTTCAAATTGGAGGGCGAAGGGTTTGTTCTGTCGCCAACACAGGGAGAAATAGAGTCAATTCCTTGTAATGGTGAAACCTCTGAGGCCAACGGTGCATACACATAGAGAACCACAACTCATTCGTGGAGAGGTAACATATCCATGACAGGGGCTATAACAGAGGAGAAAGACTCCAACTCGACCAGTAATGATACTTAACACACATAGGGTATAACCCTCATGGTTCTCCAGTCAACAACCAAAATGGAAGTGAACAAAGGGCCGAGAACTTAAAAAAATAACCCACTGTGTGACATTTTAGTGGTGGAAACAAACTAATGCTCCAGTGAACAAAACACAATGATGCGGAGTGCCTCCAAACATTAAACCCATAAAATCCATAGATTGGACATAGTGGTGCGAACACGTGAGGACAACCAGCCAACCAAAACCAACAAAATAGTCCAACTAAACTAGCCAAGATCACAGAGATACCCTATGGCTGCTAATGCCTGGGATGGCCCAATACATTGAAAATTCAGACAATTATCACAAAGAAACCCACCAACAATTCATTCCAAGAACACAATTTTACATATTTGCAATACTTGAGGAAAACACAAACCAATACACCCGAGCCAAAATCCATTTCATAACAAAGAAGACTCATGGATGGCCAAAAAAAGACATACCTATGATCGAAGCACCTTAAAAAGTGAGCTAGCAGAGAAGTTCCCCTCTGCTAAGAAATCAGAGCATAACCATAGCAACAATGTTTGAATGATAACTCGACTAGGGTGGTGGCCAACAGAAGGAGTAAAGGTGATGTGCAGTAAATGCACATCACCTCCATGCTCAAGTTCATTCAATTCTTAGTACGCACCAACTAGTAATCAAACAAATCATCCACTTTGAACCATGAATCGGGACCAACAACCCTTAATTTCCAAGAGCGCCACCCACATCACATATTACCATCTCCACTATACAGAAAATGCATGTCAACTATGTTCTATAAAACCTCAAATAAATCGCATGGCTATCATATGTTAGCTAAGATTTTCCACAATATTTTTAATGCATATAGTATAGCATGTTAGCATAGGATAGTTTCTCCCTTTTGTATTTGGGTTCACATTTCTTAATCTCCTTTTAATTTCCTTTCATTTGTTGTTACTAACATATGATGTTTCAGGTGTCCCAAGTAATAGATCCAAGGACAGACAACAATGATATCAATGAATAGCATAGGCCGTAGCAACATAAAGAACCAACACTTCATAAGAACAAATGATATCCAATAACAACAAGATCTCATCAACCATGTAAGTTGTGTCGCACATCATCACAACATCAAATATGAATAGATCTGATCTTCAACAATTCAAAGGGGTCCTACCTACTAGTATTATTTAGATTTTATAATAATAGGCCTTAGCAACACTTTGTGGGGAAAAATTCGTTGACGATTTTAATCGTCAACAAACTGGCGAATCCACTGAGAAATTTGTTTTCAATAGATTTAGAACTCAGAAATCATGGTTTCACAGACCAAGAATAGTAATTTTAGAAGACGTAACTAGAATAATTATGCAACAGGGGGAAGTGAGCGGATTTAATGGAAAAATGTCCAGGAATTTGGGAATAACTTATGAAAAATATTAATTATGAGGGGGGTTATCCCTATATGCATAATCATTCAACTAGAATCATCTCTTAATTAAAGGGAAAAAATTAAATGCTTTTCTCTTTTACTTTCAAATGGATGAAGAAATGGAAAGAAGAAGCGGGAGATAACCAATCTCTTTATAAGACAATAGTGAAAGTAGACAACAAATCCAAGTGTATCCTCAGGGAAAACATCATAACATCCATGTAACATTGATTGTTATTGACTAATAACCTCTTGCAGCAGTGTCACTATGGCATAACTAATCCAACATCTTATTTCCGACTAAATTAAAAGATGACAAAATGCGAAATCCAATAGAATAAAATTGCAGAAAATTAAAATAGCAGAAATAAAGTGACAGAAAAGTAAAACAATTACAAAATGATTAAAACAAAAAATGGAAATCAACTACTATAAGAAGGAAAATAAAAATAGCGAAAACTAAAAACAGAGCTATATTACTAAAATACAGAAAATCTAGACAGCGTTAGAGATTTTCAAGTTGGTTCCCCATACCGCTTTAAGTGAGAACCATTAGTGTTGTAGGAAAATGATCGCTCTTGTAAGTCTTTTAGAATGTAAGAACTGTTACCTAAGACAAAAGTGATCTTGAAAGGTCCTAGACATAATTTCTGAAATTTTGAATGTCTTCCCTTATCAGCGTGAGTTGAATCCCATAGAAAGACTTTTTCATTGAACTTAAACTTGAAAGACTTGACACTCTTGTTGAAATACATCTTAACAGTTGTTGTCTCCTTTTAATATTATTCAAAGAAAACATCCTTTGTTCTTCCAAAGCTATTAGTGCATTTATCATTTGTGAAACATATGAAGAATTCAACTCTTTGATCTGTAGCATCAACCTTAAGGAAGAAAGTTCAAGCTCCATTGGAAAGAGGGATTCTTGAGCATAAACAAGTTGAAAAGGAGTACAACCAGTTCTTACCTTGGAGGTAGTTTGATCTGCCAAGAGGGTGTAGGTGAGGAGAGTATGCCACTGACGAGGCTTATCTTCGATGGACCTTTTGATGATTCTTACCATATTTTTGTTGGTAGATTCAACCTACCCATTTATTTGGGGGTAATAATCTGATGAGGTGAAATGTTTAACCCCCAACTTGGCTATAAATTGATTCAACTTAGTAGAAATGAAAGCGGGGCCATTGTCTGTAATAATTTCTAATGGAAGACCAAATCTGGAAAAAGTATTATTTTCATTGAAAGAAATTACCTGATCATCTATGAAAGGCTTAAGTGGGATAACTTTAGCTCATTTTGTGAAATAGTCTGTGGTTGTCAAAATAAAAACTTGTCTGTCTGAAGAAGGGGGATTAATAGGACCAACAAAATCTAATCCCCACTTTGAAAAAGGAAAGTCTGGTAGGACAAGTTGTAATGGCATGGCTGAAAGGCGTTCTTTCCCAGCAAATTTTTGGCACTTGTCACAAGACCTCGAAAAAACATAAGAGTCAAGAAAGATTGAAGGCCAATAGTATCCTTTTCTAATAATTTTGAAAGAAGTAGTTTTAGCAGAAAAATGACCTCCTACATGAATGACAGAATTTGATGAGCCATGAGCTTCTTGCAATAGTTTCTATGTGTCTTGATTGTTTACATAGCGAAGAAACACACCATCAACAGATCTTTGAAATAAAAAGTCTCCTATAATAGCATATCTTGCAAATTCAAGACAGAGTCTTCTCCTTTGATGAGCATCTAAGTTGTCTGGACATATTTGGTTCTGTAAATAATAAACCAAATTTTTGTACCAAGGATGTTCAGACACAGAGAGGATCTTATCGTCAATGTAAAAGAGGGTTGAAAGGGAACTATCCTCTTCATCAATTTCTTCACCATTCTTAGCATGTTGAGCCAAGTGAAGGGCTAGGTCACGTCCCTTGATAGTGGTAGAAGTTATGATATTCAAATCATGCTCCTGGATCTTGGCAAGCCAATGTGCAAGTTTTCCTGAAAGATAAGTATGTGAGAGAAAAAACTTGACAGCAGGTAAAGGAACCTTTACCAACGTATGCTTACCTAAGATGTATTGGCAAAAATTTTCAACAACCTTAACAAGAGAGAGAGCATGTTTTTCAATAAAAGAATATTTAAATTCATCATCAGACAAACTTTGACTCATGTAAGCCACCAATTGTTCATTACCTTGGTCATCATTTTGCATGAGGATAGTGGAAACTGCCTCCTCAGTAGCATTAGTATATATCGTGAATTCCTTCTCAAAATCCGGCTTCGCCAAAACAGGTGCAGAATTGATTTCTTTCTTAATCCCTTCAAAATCATTTTCGGCATTGTCTATCCAAGAAAAAGAATCATCTTGCTTAAGAAGATTATGAATTGGTTTTACCATCACAACAAAATCTAGGACAAACCTATGAACAAAGTTAATAACCCCTATAAAAGATTGAACTTCCTTCTTGGAAGTGGGAGCAAGAAAATTAAGGATAGCAACAATCCTTTCAGGATCAATTCTTATGCCTGAATCAGAGACAATGTGTCCCAAGAGTTTTCCCTCAGTAACACCAAAAATGGACTTGGAAGGTGTTATAACCCTAAATTTCACCATACATGCATACCTGGCATTAGGCCATCTCACTTACTATTTTTGCCAAGACATCACTGAGCAACTCTTCTTAAAAACCATATTTTTGAAGATGTACACAACCTACACCATAACTTCCCACATACCACTACATCTCACATACGTACTCTATATACACCATTATAGCCCACGTATACTCGCAAAAGTTGTAAAAATTAAAAAGTTGCAAGGAATTCATTGAAATTACGAGCTATTGGGTAGTTTCCCAACTATCCCACGTCCTATAGCCCGTCGCCCAACCAAATAACCATCCTTTTGTCATATAAAAGGAGGTGTTAGGCTATCATTCAAGAGTTAAGCATAAGAACAGTGAAATGCTTCCCAATTCACTTTCCCCCCTTTCCCCAAGAATTTGCAGCCACATTGTGAGTTTTGAGCCAGAATTCCCTATTCTTGTCATTTTCCTCCATTGAAAGCCTAATCCATTCCCTAGAGAGAGATGAAGAGGATAAAGATACTTGGAAGCGCAGTTGGAGCTTGGTGAAGAGGAGCCCAAACCAGGTTCGAGGAGCAGTTGTCGATCTCATTGTAAGTAACTTTGTTATATTAATAAAAAGGAATACTTTTTCTGTCCCAAATATGATGTGTTCAATCTTTATGTTTGATTTATATTTGATTATGACATATAACCCACTAATTCATATATAAGATGCATGTTTGTAGTTATTTGTTTATCTGTTTATGAATGCAGGTCAGCCTTGGGAGAATACTTGTAGTCGAGGAGCAATCGAATGCAAAAGGATCGACACCAGACATAGAGTTTAAGGTAGAGTTACCAGAAGGGATGATTTTAGGGGCTGAATTTCTCTCATGGGATAATTTTCCATGGTTTTTCCAAAAACGAGATTCACTATTTTAGAAATAATTCGCCCAAATTCTATAGGAAAAAATTATTTTACCTTAAAAATCACCAAAATTTTATAAAAACTATACAAAATACTTAGAAATTTGAATTTTTTTACAAAAATATCACCAAACATTTATAGTTGACATATGAAGGATTAGTAATATTCGCCAAGGTTTCTACTTTTTCAAATAAATTCCCATCCTTAAAATCATCCCTGGTTACCATATCTTTTTACTTTATGTTTTATGCATGAATGTGGGGTGTATTTGGGGTAGTTGTTAAAACGTAGGAGACTTTAGACGGTTAGCTTTGCCTACATGTTGAACCCTAGTGTAGTCCATAGGGGGGTTTTCCCGCTATAGCATAATTGAAGACTGTATTAGAGAAGCCTATAGGGTTTTTAGGGGATATCATTTTGGGTGTTTTAATTGGTTTTGATTACCTTTTTGAGTTTTTTGTAAGTTTTTTATTCTTTAAGGGAATATGGTCTGCCATACCAGTACTCCCTGCCTTGTCATCCTGACTGATAGTTTTATTTTTGAGAAGTTACAGAGGTGTACGCAGCCTGCAGTGGGTCTGCACATGTACATATGCACCCTACCTTTAGACAGTTCGCATACATACGCAAGTTGCTTAAGTGTCAGTTGCATGCCTATGTCAAGAACTTTTTTCTGAAAGAAGAGGAAGTCAGCCTCTTCCCTGATTGAATTCATACTTCTAAGGGGTTTCTTGATCTATTACTGGTATCTATTTTTTATAGTCTGTAGCCTAGGTTTGACATCAGTTTAGCTTATCTTTATCAATATTTCTTGTGTTTTCTTAGTAAGGGTTTGAGACGAGTTTGTGAGTATTTTCTAATCAGTCTATTTAGTATTGTCAAGGAATCCCTGTGATACATAGTAGACCTGAAGTCAGTTTGATCTTGTCTTGTCTTCACTTTTTCCCTTTTACTTTCTTTAGAAGAAAATAAAAAGAAGTTTTTTCAAGTTTCTTATTTTGAAGCATAGAAAAAAAAAAAAAATCATTTCTTTGTTTGGTAAGTAGTTAGGTTAGTTGTCTTTGCTTATCAGGAGAAAGAGTGTTTTCTTAAGTTCTTTATTGAATTCTTAGAACACTAAGTATCTTGTAGTCAAGAAAAATCTTGTTTTGGGTTTTTCTTTTTAAAGATCTTAGAAAAAGTAGTTACGAAAACTTGGTTAAAGAGTGTAAATTTGAAAATCTTTATTTTTCAAAAAGAAGTAGCTTTCTTTCAGTTTCATTTAATGCTCTTCTCTTTCTTCTCTTAAAATACACCACTAGTTTCATTTTTGTTTCCTTGACTTAAGAAAAACCACTTAAAATTAACGCTTAATTAAAATTTATTAGACTTTATGTTTGTAGGGTCCATCAATTAGTCTAGGCTAGAACCTTAATTTAGGTTGGAGAGGAAACTCTTCAAGGCTATAAAACAAACATACGGGTCTGAGATAGGGAGTGTGAAAATTCCAGTAAACATGAAATTTATCTGGGACCCCCCTCTAACACAGGGGATAAACATGAGGTCATGTGCGGAAAGGTAGCGCAGATAACCCCTCCAAAGCTGGACCAAGCATAGTGGGGAACACATATAGAGGACTTGTCTTGGGATTCTGTTGATCGCATTTGCAACGGAGCTTCATGGGTCTTGAATCTATTCTAAGTCCTCAGTC